>JABFPB010001648.1:0-23997 GCA_022817645.1 Ceratoteleas bidentatus | reverse complement strand
CTATAATGGGAAACACTCATAAACGTTTTAAAATTGAGACGGAAGTGTTTTAAAATAAGACATTACTTTTTGCAATGTAAGAACCTCAATTTCTCTTATATCACACTGAGAAAATGAATTCGTTCAAATTAGGTCGTAAAACGGTCAATTCGTAAAATACTGCGAAAAATTCGTACGACTGACGAATGTTTCGTACAAGCTTTCAGTTTACGAATGAACTCGTAGAACGCTACCGCTACCGTGCGCCGCGCAATGCAGCTCACTCTTGCCCGCCAAAACGCGTCTGCCGGCGACATTCTCGTTGTGCGTGGTTATGCGTTTTCGGGAGGACCGGATTTGAACAAATTTTGGAACAACTACTTGTCACACGACAACCGACACCATTAAGCTAATCTCCTTACCAATTTCCAACATTTTTTAGGTTAGTACACGCCATTATTTTTCAAGCCATCGGTGTTACAAAAAAAATTCGTAAAACTTTACGAAATATATCGTTCTATACTTCGAATTGGATTCGTACTGAAGTACGAATTTTTATCGAATCTTTTACGATAAATATCGTAAATTTTGCGATATATATCGCAGCTTTTACGAACTCGTTTCTCAGTGCAGTTACAAATATAAAATTACGAACAAATATTTTTTAAATCTTTTTCAGTCTCTCCAGAGAACTTTTCATTACTAATAAACCAACAAACCCACAACAATCTTCAAGATTCATATTTAGCCGATTGTTCAACCGAAGAACGCTTTTGATTTCGCAGAAAGCTAATTTAGTCTACCGACGAGGGTTAATTAATGTTCAGAAACGATACATTAGCTCGCCGGTCCCGATCCGACTCTTATCAAGCGAAGGAGCCCTTATCAGCGTCTTAATTAACTCCAACTCAATATCAACCTAAGATGGAACAAAAGTTGCTCAAAGCTCGACGAAAAAAAGTACTGAACTTGAAATTTCTTTAGACCGGGGCAAAGTTTTAATTACTCCTGCGTAATAAACACGAAAACGGCCGCGTGACAAGAGCGCGCCGAGCGATACATTTTATTTGAATAAAACGCGCGGTGCACTCGCCGTGGCGCTCGTTTTCTTGCGCGGCAATATTATAAGTTGGTAGTACGTGTTAAGTGAAGCCGGTCTAGAAGCAGCAACCAATATCTGCGACGATGCCGCGACGCGATACACCTTATCTGTTCCTTTAATATGAAAGGGTGGGTAAATTTTGTCTCGTTTGTGTCGCGCGACGTCGGCCAACTTTTAATCAGAATCGACGAGAATGGCGAGAACTTTGCGCTCTGTATCCATCACAGAAACGCCGAAGATGTAGTAAAACGCTGTTTTAACCTAGTTTGAAATTTACGAATATTTCAGCCTGCGAGGAACCGTGGTTTTGCGCTTCAAACAGATTTCGCCGTAATCGCGGGCGGTCTGCCCATTTTCCGCGGTTTACTGCGATAGCCGATCGAAAAGCGCGCGGATAATTTTTTTCGCGGTGAACAATTACACACGCCGGAAATTGACTCGCGCAAACAATGCGGACCAGAGGGGACCTTTTTGCGTCGACCGCTTCATTATTTATTGCCACGCGATTCTTTGTTGCAACTAGGTGGCGCAATTTGTTTATTCGCGTGAAAGAAAGTTTAATGTACTGCAACAAATATTTGTCTTCATTAACGTTTATTTTCCGCCACATAAATTGGTCGAGTGACGCTGTATTGTGCGCTGTAAAAATTGTTGGTTATTGCGAGCAGAATGAAGCTGAGAGTCGGCGGATTTCGGTTGATGATGAAATCCGAAATCCACTTACACTAAGTGGATTTTTCGAGATACTGCAGCAGAGATGTGGTATTTGTTAGAAACTTGACAAATGTATTTAAAGACTTTGTTCGTTTCATTGTTTTTCGAGCGTTGTAATGGAATGTTTGCAGTGCAATATAAAAATGAGGATGTAGTTGAGGAAATTTTAATGATCTGTCTTTCAGCGTCGAAAGTGATTGAAAGCTGACCTGGGTTATTAGCCGCGTTTAATGCCATCAAATATTAAGATGTAATGGAGTGTACGTAGTAGGCGGGTTAAACATTTACGGTCTAAATGTTGCGAAATAACATGTGTGACATTTTAGTCACTTTTCGTTCATATGTTTTCGTTATAAAATCATTACTTTTTTAAATTCAGCTTTTTAGTTCTGTTTTTAGAATGTGTCAAATTTCTATATCGATTGACAGTTAATCGAAATAAGAAATAATTTAACTATTGCTTCAACTACATATTTCCGAAGAGATAACCAAATATTTCTCATGCAATAACAAGATTGTCGCTAATGCGCCAATAAAACTCAGCCTCGAAAGACATTCATTCAATCGCAAACTCAATTTACGCAACGTCCAATATCTTTACATTAAAACACAGTACAATCGCTTCCCTTGTACGCTGTTACATGAAATTTTATACACATGAAATTCAATATTTGCAAATGTAAATATATTCATCCGAATTTCACAAAATCTTCCCGTCTTTTAAACAAATCTTCCTTCTAGTAACTACGAAAATCGTTATATCGACCAGTTCGCCAAACGGGAACAATAATTATCTGTGCGGTATTTAGCCGTTTGAAATACCGCGGCGATAACGGAAAAATACCAAACAATTATGAACAGCGCAGAATTAATAAATCCATCAAAACTGCTTCGACAAAAACTATTCAATGTATGCACCCATCGAAAAATCGTCTCTATTTTAGAAATGGAATCTCGGAAATCTTTTTCAGACGTTTTCAGATGTTTCTTGTTTTTACGTATATAAGGAAAATAATTGGATAATTATGAGTATAGAAGCAGTTATCTGAAACAGTCTGAAAACAATCTGAAATGGTAAGAAAAAATGTCAAAATCGCCCCTTAGTAGAAATTTCATAGGGAATGCCCCGTATGAAGATTGGGTCCCTCATGGGCTTTAGTGGGGCAAGCCCAATATCCGGCATAACCAGCTGGAGCCTATATAGAGTCCATATGGGTGCGCTATTGGGGGTGGTCATTTGGACGTTGATGGGCCCAATTGAGTACCCAATTTGGGCACTACATGGGCATGTAACGGGGGGGGCCATTGAGTGGCCAATGGTGATATACGATGGGTTTTCGGTAGGCCCCATGTTGGCCCCATGAAGGGTTGCCAACAATGACTCTCATTGGTCCCAAGTGTGTATGCCCATGTGGGTACACGATGGGCTTTCATGGGCGTACACCCAATGGGGCATGCCCTCATGGTACCCAAATCGGTTCTTAATAGTAATCCTTCATAGGTCCCCGGATGGGGCCCTCTGAATGCCCAATATGTACCCACATTGCACCTTCATGGGTTCCAAATTGGGCGTGTTCCACTGGGAGAGCCCTTATGGGGACCACTCGGGGCCAATATAATTCTGCCAAACTTCGAGCCCTTGTAGACTTGCCCAACTAGCATTGAGAATATTTCAGTTAAGTACTTTTCGTTTTAACTTATATATGTCCAGTGTGATGGTCTAGTGGATAAGCGTCCGCATCGTATTCCGTAGGTTGCGGGTTCAACTCATGATGCAGACCGCGTAACAAAATTGGGCGTGCTCCATTAGGTCCCAACCCGTACGCCTTATAAAATATCTTGTACCCCATGTGTCACAAGGGTGGCATGCCAATCTTGGCATTTCATGGTGCAAGGCGTTACAGCTCCTCATGGGGCTCAACAACATTCCACAAGTTTATGGGGCCGAACCTGGAAGTTTCAGCCCATATTCAATTTCTACTAGGGTGGGACCTTTCAGGCATTCTTCAGACTTGAATTTCCTACATTATCAGACATTTTCAAACTTTCCATTTTTAGAAGGGAACTTTAACTCCACATGAAAACGTTTCTTCATAATTCGTTTTATGCATGATTAAAAATTGTCAAAATTCTTATCAAACCATGGCCGAATAGGTGAAACCGTAAAACAGTTTTACGTAATGTCGCAAAATTGCAGTAGAAAAAAGGGATTAGGAAGATCGAATTATCTTATATCATACTCACATAACTTGGGGATTATATCTATTCCATACCGTTATCGAATCCATTTTTTTCGGTCCTCATGTCCCTAATACCTTCGTCGCGTCATTTTCCCAGTCGAAGATGAGAACTCCATTTTGTCTTCGACCGCGAGTTATCGTCGCCGATAACTTCAGCTGGTCCGTGGTAAAATACGCGTTCTGGGTATCGGCGGGCGCACGCGCACATATGAATATTTATCTGTGTGTAGTGTCACTGCCGGCGTATCTATAGCCTATAATGTGCAATTAAACGAGGGATCGAATGAACCGAGTGGCGCGCGCTTGCAAATGGCTTTCGGGCGCGACAGAGTTAACCGTTAATACAAAAGTACGTAACAGGTTCTCGTGGAAATCGAACGCAATGACAAACGCCACTTTTTGCGCCGAATTTTGTGCGAGTTCGCAAAAACGCGAAAAATACTCGCGAAACGGTCGAGAGAAACCTGATTAACATCGCAAGCTAGCTCAATACAACTAAATAAAAAGCTGAATAAGAAAAACGCGTCGCGAATAATTGATGGGCGTTTGTCCGGCTTATCGGTTAACAATTAAATGTGATCGATTAAAATGCATGACGCGCGATTAGGGATTGATAGTCGGGCGGTGATTAATTATTAATCCAGCAGTGCTGAACAGTGATGAATAATCGCGAGATAATTTTCGCGCGTGATTAGTCGGTGACTCGCAACTGGAGTGTGGAGTCGATGAAAGTATTTGTTTTTGTGAATGAGTTGTCGCTCGTTTGTTGGTGTTCACGGGACGCCGATTAACGCTTTGTTCGTCTTGCGCATTCATAACGTATGGCTGTTTATAGGGCGCGGCGTTAAACATGCGCTAAACGGCGCGACTAAATAAAGGAAAATGACACAGGCACACAATTAGTTGCTTGGCTTGACAAAACTCGCAGCTCAAACGCGGTAAACGGTAAACAAACAACGCCAGGTAGGTGCGCGGAGAAACGCCGCGTTGTAAATGAACATCGAGAGGGAAGCTACGCCTTGCACGCAGTGCGTCGACCATCGGAATGGGTCTGTTGACGAACGAACCGCCACGGGAGTCATGCCTTGCTCGGCCAACCTACACATGGGCTAATCGATCAACGCGTCATAATGCGCTAAAGTGGTCGTCGCACGTCCAGCCAGTAGAAAATGGCCGATGTCTCGGATCGAAAATTCGATCGATTTTCATTACCGTTGTCTGGGGTGAAGAGATGGTTTGGTTTATAGAAGGGACAAGGACAAGGTTTTCTGAAGTTTCAAATCCTTTATTTGGCGAAGGAAACCCTCGGAAAAAAAGTTTGCCGAATTCACAGTCCTTCTAATGATTGCCGACACATGTCTTGGTTTTGTAGTTTTCATTAGCTTATCATATCAAAAATGCAGGTCTTTCATGTTATATCGCCGTGCTCGTTAAGACTGTAGCATCAACGATCTTGCAGGCTTGTGACGGTTACAGGCAAGTCCTATGATTTTCATATGATTATATAAAGTCTTAACCTGCAAATTTGACAGAAAGTCTGGTCGATCCCCCAAGACTTTTTTTCACTGCAGATTGGAGCAAAGCATCACTTCCAGACAATATTGTCTGGAAGTGGTGGATCCTTAGTAGAAAAATCTAAAAACTATCTCAGTGAGATTATTTCAGCTTTGGACAATTTTCTGTCCAGATTAAGATCAAAACATGATCATGAAAATCTCCTTCGGATTGTTTTTTATGCGGAATAAAATGAAAGTTTTGGGTCTCTGAAGTAGCTGTATGATTCATTCGACCAAATACTCTACTTTAATCGACATTTTTCGTAGTGCATTGTAGCAAATATCACGAAAAAATCAAGATCGTGTCAGTTTGTTTTATGTTGGTCATATCTAACCTCACACCTAATGTCACTGATACCTAAATCAGGTAAGTAATATACCAATTCCCCATAATTTTTGTGTGAATAATAACTTTTTCTTTATAATTCTATTTTTCGAATCTCTACCACATTTCAAAGTAAAACTCAGAATCAATTCCCAAAGCTTTTAGTAACAAAGAAACAAAAATGACGTAAAACAGTATTAATCCATCATTTCCAACGGGCGATCCATATTTGTCACTTTCAAATATCATCTGACGTCTATCCCAATCATTCTCCCTGTCCCTTGCCCCTTCTCGTCCCTCGTTTTATCCGACTAATTCCTCCCGATAATTCCCGAAGAACGACTTATCGGCAATAACGCGACGTGGATAGGAAGCGCCTATCCCTCATCACTGATCGCCATTCATCGGAGCCGCGCACATCTAAACTCTTCGCGATGCGAGCAATTAAAGCGAAAAAATAAATCTGCACTGTATTGCGAGTGAACTCTCCAACATTTAACCTTTACGCAAACGCCAACTCGACCTAGTTTCGCGCGCAACATTTTGTATTTAAATAACATCTAGTGGGTCATTTTTCCCACAGCTTTATGTTCCGCATTTTAAATTTAACTTCGGAAACAATTTTAGATCGTTTATTTGATTAGCCGCGGCAGTACAGGAATTGCAGACTTACATTAGCGCAACTCGAGAATCGGGCCGCCGTTTTTACATTCTTTTTCGTAACTGACATATTGGCGTAGATACTGGGGTTTTACTGGATTTTCAACAGATTCACATAAGTCTCCTAAATTGGCTTTAGAATTAATCAGACACCCGATTTTCGATACTTTATCCAGAATAAAAACATATTTCACGACACAAGCAGTGTGCAAAATATAACCTAGAATTTATAAAAATGTGTATTAGCCCCACAAATAATCGTGTAGGTAAGATTAGTTAATAATTCTCGTGTACTATATATTTCGTCGTTTTGTCAATCTGGCGACCATTTGTCGCAAAAGACTACGCTAATCAAAGGCACAATGGCCGATTACGATTTTCCCCGCTCGGTTCTTTTAAACAGCCGATGGACCATCGACCGAAGCGACGCAGATTGTCACGATATTTAACATAATAATGAGCCGGCGCATTTGAATATCGACGCGCCTTTTTCGGCCGCTTAATCAAAATTTAAAAAGTTGCGAGCGCGCAATCGTGACGCCCGAAACGCCACACGAACCTCGCATTGCACGATCAACTTCGGCCGGTTGATCACGAAATTTACATGGTCAATTTATTTTGCCGCGACGCTGAATACATTCGATCGCAAAATAGATAATACGCGCGAAGAACAATAATACGCCCGAATCGGGCTCGTTGCAGAATAGATTAAAAATGGTCGTCGGTGACGAAGGAACGTGCCAGCGAGCGAAATTTGGTCAGCTGGAATGCTCGAAACTGCGGCTTTCATTAGTTGCGCCGAACCAATCAGTTGTTTTAACGCCTCGACGGCGGTACAATTTTTACTGCGATTTATGCGCCGCGGTAATTATTCCGACGCTTTTTCCATTCCGAAACGTTTCAGTGGTTTCCACTTTTCATAATCAGCCAATCACGCAGTGCGGAAGAATTCCGATCTCACAATTCAAACTCTTCGTATTTTTCTCCACATTTTTTCCCGAACCACCGAGCCCACAAAATTTCCCAGATTTCGCTCGCCACTCTGCCCCGCAGTCACACTTTACCCCAGACCCTTCGCAGCTCCCCATTCATCGTCCTCGGGATGTGCGCCGGGCGCAAAAAGACAATTATGCAGGCCGATTCGGGTCGGTACTCGATTAAAAATGATCGCGAGACAGTTCTTCGCGAGAAAGAATCGCTGATATGCGTATGCCAAAGAAATACCGAGCTTTGAACTCGCGACAGAGAGAATAACTCAGTGCAGTACGGAGCGGCGTATTTTTCTTCGCTAACTGCTATTTCGTGTTTTATTCATCTCTTTTTTTCCCGTATTTCATCCCGGTTCCCCTATACAAGGGGCCGGGCTGTCGGAGCGGTGCATTACCGTAGGCGGTATCCGGTTCTGCCGGAACTACGAGTCCCACGGAAACCTGCCGAATAAATAATCTTGAAGAATTGCCGCTGCAAGGGAAACTTACGCAAATATTACCGCGGTATCGGGGTACGGAAAAAAATCGGTGTGGCCGAAATCGCGGGTAATCCGATTCGGGCGGACAATTGCCGCCGAGTTGCGCCGTTTTGCGCCGAACGGATTCGGGTTTGGCGAGCGAAACAGCGACAAGTCACAGCGCGGAACGTTTAATTGGTGTCCGGTGTAAACGGGAATATCGTGCACAAAAATGCGATCAATAAGCTGACCGTGGATTCCGACTTGGCGGCGCAATTTTTCGGATTAGAACGGCGCCGTCGAATTACCCGTCAGATGTAACATAGTTTTATAATATCATAATTGCGACGAGAATGCGCCAAGTTATGTCGGATAAAATGCTACGTCATATTTTATTGAGATTAAAAATTCGCGCTTATTAAACATTCTTGCAACATTCCCACAAAATGTAATATATCCGCGAACGCGATGAAGGGCTGCGTACGTTTTGCGTGAAAATGGCCAAAATGTTCGGCGCACAAAAATCGAAATAATTTTTCGAATCAGGTGTATGCGAGCAAAACGCGCTTCGGATTCGCCAGAACTGTGTGCTTTAAAAATGTATTTCGCAAAACGTGAAATGTTGGAATTGTCGTACTCAACCGCGACCGCACATTTATTCGTTAACCGAGCTAATTGATTACGCCAAAAGAATCACTTAACGCGGACTCGTTGGAATAATGCAAAATCAATTAGCGGGCGCTGTTTCGTTCAAGTATTTCGGCAAAACAGCGGGTGATCGTGCCATAAAATAACTGAAGTTTGTTTAATTCGGAAAGCCTGTCCGAAGATAATGAAAAAGTTAAGCATTTTTTATGCCGGCTCAAAATTCCAAACGACTCTGCTAATTTAAGACTAAGGGGTATTTCAGTTGAAAATTTCACCCGGCAGCCAGTCGACTCATTTACATTCTGTCCACACTGGATAATGAAACCGGGAGAAAAACCGGCGGCGGTCTAATGGGAATCAGCCAGCGAATAATAAAACTGCTTAGCATTCTTCGCCACGAGGGGCTGAGGTGAAATAATTAAAAGGTAGGGAATATCGAAAATTATCAACGATTCCTTGTCTAATTCCGGCAGACGCGTTATCTCGCGCGTTAAATTGATATTCAATGTACGAGTCGCGTGTTAGCCGACAGTTGATAGCGCGTTATCGGGCAACAACAAAAATTATGTACATGCCACGGCATCAATTACGAAATTTAATTAAAAAATTATCTCCGAGCTAACGGCGGAATTAGCGTTAACTGAATTAATACTTGAGCCGCCGGGTCGCGTCCAAGTCATGACCCGCGAGCACGCGACAACCGTCCATCATTGTCGTAATTAATTTTCCGAAGTCGAAGTCGACGGCGCCGGTTATCATTCCCGTTTTTCCCGTAAAAACGCCCTCTGCCGAGAGCCAACCCGAATCCCCACCTCAATTATTCCGAGGCACGCCGTTTAATGAACAAATCTGCAAGTTCAATTCGCATTTAGCGGGACGTGTCGCGAGTCGCGAATCATCTCGTCGAAACAGCTCCCCGACGCTCTTTCAGGGAAACGACTCAGTGAAAATCTCGAGGAATAGTCATCCCCCCTCCCCAGAAAAGTCGCGCAAAACGAACGCATTAGCATCGCGATTGATCGGCTAATCGACGACGGGATGAAATTCGGATCTGTCCGATTTGATTAAACTGTTCATCGACGTGCACGAGACGGGTGCGAATGTCTTAAGTCACGCTGCTTCGATAAACCGCTCGTATATTTACCTTGAAGGAGTAAGGAAGAAAGATTGCGCGGAGACGAGCTTGATTTCGTCGGAGAGAAATCGTACACGCGCAACTACGAACGCGTTTTCTTTTTGCCGCCGATTTACAACGAATCAGTGGTGTTTAACGTTGCACCTTGGGCGATTTCTCAACCGATTGGCTTCGTCGAATCGGTAGCTCTGGGCAATTTTATTAGGTTTTCTCCAATTGGGTCTATATTAAATTTGGAGAATTCTCGTGGGATTCCTTCCCGACTCTTATATATCGTTTTAGCGTAGCGCCTCTCGCTCCGGCGTTTTGTCTCTCTTGGGCTCCGTCTGCCTCCTCACTGCTCCTCAGTTTTCGGCTATTCCGCCGAGACAATCCTCTCTTAAATTGCCAGTTTGATCATTCGCACGTATTCATGACGCACGGGCGCCGTCAGTTTTTCGTCGCGAACCATTTTGGCAATTAAAATTTGTGTCGTGGTGTTTAGAAAAAACAACTGAGTCATGCGGGTACGTACGAAATAAAAGGAAGCGTAACACGGCTAGCAGAAAACTCACCTGAAACCGAGAAGGAGAGTGATTTGCGATTAGATTTTGATGTTTGATGATTCATTTTATTAAGAATGTGACGAGTTCGTTGGTGGTAGGTTCAATGATTTTATTTTTGCTAAACGTTAAAATTTCATTGCACTTTAATGCGGAAATTCGCGATTTTCTTTCCTGTTTCCAGGTACGTGTATATTTTTGGATTATTACAGAAGTGAATTTTAATGAAATAAGTTTTAGTGGCTCTTAATTGATTATGAAACATGAAAGTATGGCTGGCACTTGAAAGTTGCAAAAAGAGTTCGCGCATTCAGTGTTCCGATTCGGATTTTTCAAGTCGAAAATTAATGTCGGAAAGTTTTGATTGCGATACTCGTTCCGTTTAATTTGGAAATAATAAAGGAAGATTCTGTGATTCGTAATTTGTAACGTTTCATGAATTTTTTTCAATGTGGGAAGCGACGGGGTAAGGAAAAGTTTCCTCTGAAACAAACCCCATTAAAATTCCGAACAAATTTAAAGTTTGATATGACAATTAGTGTTGCGTGTATTGGCTAAAATATCACACTTTTATAGAGTGACCTAAATGAAATTGTTGTTTAGATACTTTGTTGCAAAATAAAATTTTCGTAGAACAGCTTCCAAAAATGTCTGTTTTAAATTTCCGAAAATGAAATTTACATTTATAATTTGATGCAAGTTTGCAAATTTGACCCACATTTATTTACATAATTCCAGAAGCTTTCTAGATGCGTTTTTATTTTAGTAATCGTGGAAATTGTGCCACGATAACATAACTGGAACGACGATGACTTTCACTTTGATAATTGTAAGGCAGAAAACAATTAAGAAAATGAGTTTCATATCGTTTCACATACACCGTTACTGGAAAATAAAACAGAAATACAACCGTTTGGAACCTTTTTATTGTTTTTAACGTTTGTTTTTGTTTGAATTTCCGCATACGTCTGTTTTATTACGCTTATGCGGCAGGTTACGATGCAATGTATAAAAGTGGGTGAGTACATGTAATTTGTGTTTTATATACTTCAGTACTGTACGGAATGAAATGCTTGTTCTGTTTACACCCTTGTTATGTTCTTGAACAAACAAGTCTCACTACAATTCTTTACCAGCAGAGGCGTTTTCTTTTCATACTTTTTATGCGATCGATTTTTATTTCTAACGCAGATATAATTTTCAGCAAGTAAAATGTTCACAACAACAATTTTTTTTATTAATAATGATAATGAAATTCAATATTTCATTTCAATATTCCAACATTCACAAATTTGTGAATCTTTTATGAAATCCTCCGTACAATTTAATATATGGTATTTAAGGTACATATTTCTTTAATTGAAAATGCAACAATAAGACAAATCATTCAACAATACAACTTATTCATATCTACAATTTTCACAGTCATAATATATCAGTGATATCGATTATTCAACAACAAACCTTCAACGACTAAATGCTTTGAAAATCTTTTCGAGCTAAAACGGTTTTTTTGGAACAAGTGGATTCCTTTTGTCCAACAAAATTGCGTTCTGTCCAAAAACGTTGAGCGAAGTGAAATATCTTAAAACCCCAAAAATACTCTCATTCATGCAGCCCGGCATTTATTCCGCAACTTTCGTCCGAGTCAAATTAAAATCAATTAAATTCAATTGAAATGCGGCTGCGATGTTTTTCTTTTTCAGCTTTACATCTTGGCTGCAGGGAGCGAGCAATTTACGGCGGCTCTCGGCGTTTTCATGCCCAGCAGTTCCCTAGCGAAAATCTCATTTCAGACGTGTCGAATAGTCAAAAGACTCTAACGCGTTCCGCAACTAAACGACGGCCAAGTTATGATTATGATTGGGCAAAACATCCTCATTATCCGCGTAACAAACTTTTCGATAATAAAAGTTTGCCACGGGAAAAATGTCGGCGAAACGAAGAAAGCGGCGAGCACGAATTTCGTGGCTGTCGATAACGAACGTATTCCATGGGCGAGGCGGCGCGCTGCGATCAATAGTTATTTATAAACTGATTTTCTCTTTAAAAACTTGCAGCTCAATAATCGCAGGTCGCGATTAACCGAGAGCCGAGTGGTCCTGCGGCCCGCCAAAATGCATTGGCAAAGCCGTCACGTTGTAATCTCCAATATCCAATTGATTTTAAATCTGGTATGCTTCCGCATCCGGGGAGAAATGGCGTGCTTTTCTTCCAGATAGGTCGGTTGAGTTGAATCTTCAATTAAAACTTTTTTCCAGTCGGAAAATAACAACCGCGCCGGAGAGGCCGTTGCATGTCGAAAGCAAAGAAAAGATCACAAGGGTATCCCGCTTCCAGCTCCTTGCCAAAATAAATGAAACTCGTGTTGCAACGGCCAATTCAGAAATTAATCCATTAAATTGTGTTATTATGTACTCTCCTTGAATACTAAACGCTCGTTTTGCCGGGCCACCGTATAATTATAAAATATCGAGCGTTTCGCGCGTGCGGTGGACTTTTCTGATATTCAATTCAAGGAATCCGTATTCTTAGACAAATCTGTCTAAGTCATCCAAATAAGTTCAAACACATTCAGCGATCATCGCCCATTATCCGATCATCAGAACCATTATGGTGTTTCTTCATAAATTTTCCCCAAGCATCCAAGAACTCAGCGGCAGGGGTCTATAACGCACTCCTGTTATCGCCGTTAGGGTAAATGTAGTGCGGCAAATGACATAAGCGAATCAGCGGAACGCGCGCCTTAACTGCGGCATAAAGCACTTCGGACGGCGTGGCATTCAAATAAAAGTCGGGCTTTGCAATTCCATGACGTGATAGCTGAATACTCGCGCGTGGAACAAAAGAAACGAAAATGATCACGAGCATGTTGCTTCTTTTCGTTGCGGTGCCTGGTTCGATGTGGAGGACTATTAGAATGTATTATGCATGCGAAATGGCGCGGTTTCCTCGAAATCACTGATGCCGCACGGCTCCCGGATGAAGGAGTTTTGCGGCGACGACGTGGAAGTCTGCCAACCTCTGGTAGGCGGTCTTTTAGCGGCCAGCGCTTCATCTCAATGGGATATAAAATATTGAAGAAATGATATCGCCCGAAAGGCCCACGACAATTTGAATAATTACGCGCCGCCGGCAGCGCGACGACGTGCCCGCGCCGGATAATCCCTCTCCGGGCAGCCACTGCGCTAATAAATTTCGGAAATAAAAGTGGAAATAATACTTCATCTTCTTACGTCCGGGATTAAAGCTCTACGTAACGCGGGCCGAGCCGTCGGGACCGATCGAGCCCGGCCGCCATTGGTGCGCGTGACAGTTAACCGGCTGCACTCCCGAGTCGCATTTCGCTAAGTACCCATTGCAGGAAAAGGATTTCGCTTCTTAGCGAGCGTATATAGTTGGCTATTCGTTCCGCTTTAAGCCCGGCCGGCCGTTTCCCGATCCGGAAAATGATCCCCGATAACTAGGCGCTCCCGACGGCCCTCGGCTAAGCCCCGTTAAAGCGCGACGCGATCATCTCGGCCGACGCTACGTTGACGCGATTCACTTACGCGCAAGGCCAGTCGCGATCGTGCGAATTCGGCCCCGTTGATTACGATTTCATGACGGCGCCGCTTTGTTCCGTGAATTATTATGCCCGCCGAGGTGTATCTACGGCCGGATCCGAGATCGAACGCAGCTCACGTCTGTGCATTCTACCTCCCGACCACCTTATCTTTTTGTCTCGCGTCCGACGCATTGATTCGACTTCACTCGCCGGTTCTAATAGGTGGATCATATTCCTCTTCTTTTTCCCCTAATTAAGCAATTGTCACCCGTTTCGAAGACCCCAACCATTCTTTCGGTGACCCCGACGTGATCGGCCGAAAGCGCTCCCTGTGCCGGCGTCAACCGTGGCCGCGCACGAATACCGAGGACACCTTATTCGTATGACCGGAACACGTCAAGCGACAAATCCGGGGTCTGAATTTGGCATAGAGGCACCGGAAGAGTGGGTAACCGGTAATTGTAGGTTGGCAGGGATTCAATGTAAGAAAATACGCGCGCCCCGTGATGTAGACACAAGAACCATGAGCCACTAGTAGACTGCCATCTACCTTCCGCTCGTCGGCTCGGGCTGCTTGGTAGAGGGCCAAGAAAGCCCTAAACCCGTCTCGTCTTCAGCCGCCAGTCCAAACCAGATGGACCGCGATCAAGCTCAAGTCTACTCCGGGCGGCCACTTGATACTTTGGCCGTCGTTCTTTCCCGCTGAGATTCATGAGCCGATCGTTGGCCTGCGCACCAAACACTCGAGCTCTCGAGGACGCCCTTGCTCTTTGACACGCCGGGCCGCGCAACTGCCTGCTCCTTTCCCGGAATTTCATTTTGCCGCGAACGACGGCGTTTGGAAAATTCATTACACAGCTTTTCAATCGAAGCGTATGACGTCGACGTGCTCTCGTTCGGATTTGCAACCTCGCCCCGGGGGCATTAAATAAATCAATTGGAAGGGTCGAGGTGCAATCTTGGTCGGACACGTGGGTGTCTAGCGGGATAGGAAAGAAGGCGGCGGTGGCGGCGGGGTCGGACGTTCGCGCTATCGTATGCAATTTATACGTCCTCCGCGCATAGCCTGCTCTTATCATAGCTATCAGCGTTCTCCTCGGCAGCCACTCGGGCCACGGGTGGAAGTGGCTGCGGCCGGGCCTGGTGCGCCATTTCGCGGTCCAGTGACGCTCAGAAATTCGCCAATTGGATTTTCTCCGCTGCCTCGGCGGCTGCAAAGTTTGCCGTCAGATGATGCAGAAGGTGTCTGTTCGGTTATCGCGTGCCGCTCGCCGGGCCGTCGCGCCCGCTTGCCGCCGAATTCGCAAATTTCCGGTCGGCGGCGCGCGCCGGAGACACAAAGCCCGCGGCCAGTCAAATTGACCGGCAGTTTTAATTAAAAGTATTCCTTCGGCCACCGTTTGATGTCTCGTTTGGCTGTAACAAACACGGTCCGCCGGCCGTTTTATTACATTTTCTACGCTATTTCACTTTATTCGGTCTACGTCAAACACACGCCCGGGCCAAAGCAATTTCATCAATGTTGCACGCAGCCCGCTGTCTATTGGCTTTGAGTAACTAAGCAATACATTTGTTTGGCTGCCGGAGCAAAAAGTCGCGCGCAGCCGCGGGAGGCTGTCGCGATTGCACGTAATGAGCGGGACGAGTTCGCGACGCCGCCGTGGCTTGGCGCTAATTGCGTTAGGCGCGTCAAACGCATGTGACGAGTCATGTAAATTCATCGGCGTAGCTGCGAGTCACCCTGACGGGCGTTTCGTGTTTATTGTCGGTGGTAATGATACCATGGCGAATCGGTGAATAACGCGGGGAGGCGAAGCCGCCGCAAAATGGAACGTGGCACGAGTGTCATCGGGTGATACGGGGAAATCGTGGCGATGATTAACGCGAGCGAGCTCAAAGGCCCGGGGCTTTTTTGCCGCGGCGCAGGCCTTTTCAAGGGGTCGGTAGTCTTCCCGTGTGTGGCAGCAATCATATGACATCAGCCGCCTGGGAATCTCGGCACGGAAAAAGGGCTAAGAAGCTAGGCGATCATAAGTGCGAAATCGTTTTCGAGTGCAGCGAGATGAGCGAGGACGGTGATGTTGGGATTTGGAAAATTAAGAGATTGATTAGGGTTGTGGTCTTGTACGCAAGAATGGTGGATGGAATTGGGGTTTAGATTTGATGGTTTTTTAGTTGGTAATAGGAATGTTGAATGAATGCATAAAGAATGAGTGGAGATGAAAAGACCGATACGTAGGAACACTGACAAATAGATTATGTGAAATTCGAATAAATATACTGCGAATTTACTGTACAGTTTTACAGTTTTATAATAGAAAAATTATACCCTCATACGATAAGTAATTGAGATACTTAGTGTAATTATCCAAATTACTTTGATCTAAGTTATGTGCCATTGGTACATTGATCGATTCTTTGGTCGGTAACTTTCCTATATGTGGTTCCTATACCATGGCACTAATAGCCCATAGGATGGGACCCGCAAAATGTGGCCCATAGGATATCTCAAAGTAAATATTGATTCGAGGAAGTAACAAAATTGTTACCGTGTTTTTTTTCAACGATTATAGTGCATTCGTATTAAAAAGTATCTAGACAATAACCAAAAGCATTACAGCAAATATTGAATACAATTCGGACCAGATACGACCGTATACTTGCTGTTTTCTGGTATTAAACCGCGTTCAAGTTCTCTTGAAACCTCGAATTCCCTTCGGTATTTCGCTCTTTGAATATCTTATCTGCGTTCGGAATCGAAGTTATCGTAAACTTCGTAAACCTCTTCGAATACGATACGTAAGCCGAATTGTGCGACGCGGATTTCAAGGATCCTCAGCCTGTATCGTTTTATGGATTGCTCTAATGAATGTTTACTCTTAAACATCGGCAAATGTTGGGGGCGACCAACTACGCACAATAAACGGCGCCGTGTCTCACGTTAATCTGCCATCCCGATTACCGTCGCCGCTAAAACAAATATCGCGCTGTTTGCGCGCTATTTAATCTACGCAACAAATAATTTCGATGCTGGCAAAAATGTGCTCGTCCTTTGTTTACAACGGCGACGCAGCCGGGCGCCGCTGCAGCTGAGCCGACCAGCTATTTATAGTATTTGGATTATAGAATAATCCCCGTCGAATGCGGAAAGAATAGTAGCCGCGTGTTTGCCAATATTCTACCCGCCTCCTCTCGTCCATCTTGTTCCCCCAGGCGGAATTATACGAGCATCGAGGTCTCTTCAGTTGCGATTTCATTTTTTAACTGCGAACGTCCGAAAGCGATCGACCGATACTTGTGCCAAGTGCCGGCGAAACAAAAAATAATCGGCAAATAATCCGTAGGATAAATCGCAGGCTTGGAAAATGGGTTAAGAATGGATTAAATTCGTCAAATCGGTTCATCTCGGCAGCGTTCGACAAAGTTGCGTGAAATAGGCCTACATGGCTGTGTCGGCTCACTCACACCGAATCACGGGAACGAGAAACGGACGCGACTCTGCAATCGTCCGAGGGATTGCAATATGGCGCGGACGCTTGTATGTGTCTTTTGAACTACAGTCGACACACGTATGCCAAGTATCACTTAATACACGACTACCGGTGTAATCGGCTGAAGGTAAATAAGATAGCGACAGGACAAAAGACTGCGACTTGTAGGAAGGATGTCCGTGCCCCAGGCATCGTCTGCGCAGTACTCTGCGAGTTGCCCGAAGGGTCGCAAAAGCCGGGACTCCGGTCGCTTTATTAAATAAATACAGTGAACCTGCTCGCAAGAAATAAAGACAAAAAATTAACATTCCCTCAGTGCGCATCGGCAGTCCCGAGTACCGCGGATTGTTGTTTTTCATTGCAAATTGGAATCGGCCGTTGCGTTTAAATATTCATGAACGCAGTGCTAAACTAGACGTCTTGGTTGAAGAGCTTAGTATCTTACTTTTAGACGCTGCAGTGTAAAATCCGGAGAAAAATGGAAATAAAATGGCCAATGGATGTTGAGTAGTTCACTGCAATGAACAGGTGCAGATTAGGTCTGACTAGATACACCAGAGGTTATCTTTTCAGCGTGATGAACGTGAAATAGAATTCAAGCAGAACTTCTTAAGGGGGTAGGACACATTGAAATAATCAACGAAAATTGTCTAAATTGGACAAGTGATTGTCTAAAACAGACAATTTCTTATTTCAGTGCAATACAGCACTGTCTCATGCCACTTTAACTCTACTTTCCCCTTACAATATTTTATTAACAAACTGTATCGACGATCCCTCGCAATCGAGGTCCCTACATCCGGCGCGCCGCATTTTTTTTTCATTCCGCCCATCCGACGGGATGTTGCCGAGCCCTCCGCGAGATAATAATGTCGCATCCCTCACGCGGCGCTACATATTCCCGCGCCAAACTTGCGACCACTTTTCTTCATACTATTGTCTCGCCGGCGCGAACTCGTTTTACTTAAAAACGTACGTTCAATAAATTCAGTCACTTGTTTCAAATGTCTCGAAAGCGTGCGTACCGCGCTACACACGTGCACCGGCAAGAATGATTGCCTCCTCTCGAGCCACTTCGGCCCGGCCTACACAATGTTTCTCTTTTCCGCTCGACGTTGCTCTTCTCTATTCCAGCAGTCTTAAGCACCAAATCGCGCCACTATTATCGTTATAGCGAGCTCCACTTAGAGTCTGCGAATTGCACTCGAATTGGCTGCACAATAAAAATAAACTGTATCAAATTATTGCGATGGTACGTACACGTGTGCTCGCTTATAAATAATTCCGCGCCACACCGCCCGACGTTGCCCTTTAACATTTCCATCGAATGGGTCGCGCGTTCCTTGGCGCTCGCGCGCGCCGATAATCGTAATGACCGCAATTCGCGAACGCGCCCGACGCTCTGATTGAGGGAGCAGTGAGCGTCGCGCGCAAACAGGAAAACAGCAAAGTTATCGAAAAATGAAAAGTATTAATTGAATTTCAAACATGCGACGATAAAAGTTTCGCAGTTTGCGCAAGAGCTTTAATGAGCAAGTTAAAATGCGAGTTTCCAAGTATTACGGTATGTCATTGCTGACCTCCCCGGAAAGTCCGCGGTTCGACATTTTGTTTACTGGCGCAAAATTAATTGGGCTAATATTTTTCGATCTGCTGGTGGATTTTCGAGTCGTGGAATGAGTGGTTCGACAGTGTTTGTGTTGTAGGGAAACAATTGCGATAAACAACCGATCGGAATCGACATTTTCAGTGCTTTTGTGTTGAAATTTTATTCGAGGGAAAAACATGGGGAATTCGGAGTAGAAAGCCGCTGGACCGCGTGATAAAGGTGATACGCTTTTTATGACAAAGTGATTTTAAGAATTCAGACTCGCCGGCAAAGCTTGAGTCGCCGATGAATTGAAAATTTAATTGCCCCCGCGGTTCTGGAAAAGAAATTGAATAATTGAACGCAAACGAGCGTGCAAAACCATAGACAATTTTATTTACATAAACAATTTCGCTTATCCGGCGTTGCGAGCGAACCGAGTTCGCGCTCCAATTCGAGCCACACACGATTAAGCAAACTTAATAAAGCACGATAATGTTTTATCTAAAAGCACGCCGGTGGCTTCCGTGCTCTCATTGTGATTAACGTGTTTTATAAAATAATAAAATTAATTACAAAATGGAAAAAGACGTCGAGTTATTTCCACGGTAATACAGCCCAAGACCGCAGTTGCGCTGTTTCTTTTGTTCCCCGGTTTTACAGCGGGATAAGTTTTAATTGAAAATAGTTGGAGCTTCTGAGTTCATTTCTCCGCAGACTTTCCTATGCCGAAACTGTGTCTTGAGTAAAATCAGTACATTTCCCAAGTCAGACTGAGTCGCTTCAGTTTAACCCTCGCACACGATATTTCGACTGGTGACATTACATTAAGTTGCCGCGAAATGAAAAAGCTCGCAATTTTAATTGACCGTGCGCGCACAAAAAATAACGTCAACAAAACGCGACATCGGCAAATTGCAACATCGCTTCCCACTAAATCACCGTTCAAGTGCTCGCCCGACGAAACTTGTGACACGGTAATCAGACTTCCGCATGACGCTCGTTTCACGACTTACATCGAAATCCTATTATTTCCATGATGCCTCGCTACTCGAAAGTACGTCATAAGTAATCTACGAGATATAATCCTAATAGGCCGATTACGCTTTACAGCCAAGCACTTACTAAAGACCCTTCAGAACCTCCGAGTAATAACGTGCACAGACACCCACACAACCACACGCCCACACACATATATATGAATTTGAATTTTGGATTATTCATGCGAAATTCTTCGACCCAAATATAGTATCTCCAAATACACCTTTTTTGCAAATTCTAAGTTCGCTTTTATCCAGTATAGGCGTTCGTCTTGTGTTCATTGAAATAAAGCTCGCATGTCCCGATTCAGTTTCAATTCCCCGAACCCAGGTTCGTCCAATTTTCGTGAACATTTGCACGGTAATTAATGTGGCATTACAATAACAGCAAATTAATACGCCGAACGTGATGACCACTAAGTCACCGAATCTCAACATCAAGTCATTTCATGTCGCCCTAAAGTCCGTCGTTAAGCGGCCGACGTAAAAGCGCCATTTCGACTAAATTGAAAGCCCATTTCAATTACCGGCGCGAGAAAAATATTAAGTCCTTGCGCGGCGATCCGACGACGGGGCCGTTATCTTTAATTCGAGGCGTAAACGTGGATGGATGTTTCCGTTTAAGACTGAATGCGATATGTACAGTGGGTACGAAGACTCCGTTACGCTCTGCGAAACGGAATCCATAATTTCGCGTCTGCATGTGGAAAAGTAATATCGCGGAATGGCAACGCGAAACGGATTCGCCCCGCGCAGCCGAATAATGTTCCTCGCGCGATACCAATAAGGTCGCGTCCGACTATCTACAAAACTCGGTTCATGAGAAAACTCGATAAAGTCCCGTTAATATAATCACGCTCCATATGGTTGATTAAGCCCAAGTTTGGCATCCCTTGGGGGATTGGCTTCATGAGGGTAAGAAGAAATCGACGAAGGAACGAAGCCCGAAACGAAGTACACACACAGGCGAGTGTCGGTGCGCGAGGGGCGCGCCGCAGATATAGAAAAGGAAAAGAGCAATAGCTAGAAGCTTCGGCGGCGTAGAAAAAGAAGAACCACTTTGAACGCGGATTATTCGAGGCACGACAACCTAAAAGGATTTATAGGTCCTGCCGAATCGGCCCGGTATCAGTTGCAATCCACGAACAACTGCGGATTCTAATTCCTCGGTGTTCAATGCACTGATAAATGTATATTTCGCCGGGCGTTTGTTTCGCCTGATCGATGATAAGGAATTGGCCGATTGTTTGTCACGATAGCTGACGGATTATTCCAGGACGAAACAACGGTTTCGTGTGTAAACTTTTTGGGACGGAGTGAACCTGATTTCGGGGCCTGAGAGATTTGTGAGGAACTGATAATATCCCAGGCAGAAATCAACGTCGTTTCAAAAACGTTACAGTCGTATCGACGTCGGAACGACTGTGAATCACCGACGTTCCTCAGAAGACGTCGTAACAACGTTGACTGTCAACATTATATCTACGTGGAAATCCGACTTCAGTTATCGACGTTGATCCGAAATTGTCGAACGACTTTCGTATGACGGTTCTACTTGAGGAATCAAACGACGTAATTACGGAGTTGTCAGATGTCATAGATCCGACGAGTCAAACAATGTTGTTATGACGTTGTCACACGACGTTGTTACAACGTCGCCAGACGACGTTGTCAAACGACGTTGTTACAAGGTCGTTACGACGTCGTCAACCATTTTTATAACGCGAAAAATTACTTTTTGCAATTTGGAAACGCAAAAATGTAGACATATTGGATTTCCCATTGTCTGTGGGGAATTTTTCAGTTTTAACATCAGATTTGAAATGAAGACATAATATATATTATGTATATATATTTATTTAATTATATGAATATATAAGATTATTAAGTAAGATTATTAAGTAATTATGATTAATTAATTTACAATACAAATTACGTTGTTCACAAACATCGGCCAGGAACGTCGATACGACGTTGTTTAAACACGTCGAAACGACGTTGTTATCTTACGTCGCGAAGGTGTTTCATTCCGACATCTATACGACATTGTTACGACGTCGTTTTCTAACGATGTATACCATCTAACGACGTTGATTCGACGTCAATACAACCGTACATTTCTTCCTGGGAAGGCATCGATGGTTCCACTCGCCCACCCTAAGTTGACGCATTTGACTTATGACCCTTGCGCGGACAGTTAACTCGCGGGAAAGGTTGCGCCACTGGCAAAGGCTTGGCAGCAGTTGGCAACATCGATGTAGCTAAAGTTTGGCGCGAATATGGCAGCTGTCGGGCAACAGTATGGCTCGCGATCATGATCCAGCCTGCGCCTTACTCTTGCCTTACCCATGCCTGCTGCTGTTATATTACTGCGAAAGTGTTGCCATGCTTGTTTTAAGACTGTTGCCAGACTGTTGTCAGACTGATGCCGGACTGTTGTCAGATTTTTTTCTACGTGGGCTGCACCAGTGATGGCTGATAAAGTTAATACCACTGTATGCTTGTCAGATTTACGGCGCTGTTCCTGGGAAGAAGACTGGCACTCAGCAGCGTCATATAGGATCAAGTTTCTCGAGCGACGCTCACAACCCTGAACTCCGCATATAATTCTTCGAAGTCCAGTGAGCTTGAAGTTGATGTGGGCCTTGCTTCGACAGTAATTTTCAGGCCCTTGAACTCCTCCAGCAAGCATTTGATTCTTTGAGCTGGTCCTCAGATGCTGTGAGTCCGGAACAGGCAGAATGTATTTTGCTCTTACAGATGTCGCATTCGAAATCGGCCTCACCAGCTTTGTTTCTCAAGGTGATGTCACTTTTGAGACATGATAAAAACCGTTTACGAGGACGAGAGTAAACCAATTCATGAAATCCAAACTCAATAGCGCTTTGGGCAATGAGATCGCGAAACTTTTAAAATTAGTATTTCGAATGTTTCAGTGCGATCAACCCGCATCGCATTACAACGTCCAATTCCGACCGCTGTCAAAACATAAAATGATGCCTCGAGAGCAAAAACGTATTAGCTCCTATGTATTTTAACTAGGCGTTAGTTCGTTTTTGCTCTCAGCGCGTCAATTAAAACACTTGTTTTTACGGGCGATGGTAAATTGCGCAAAAAAATGCCTGATAGCGAAAAAGATAGTGTAAATTGTGCCACTCTTGAAAACTCATTAGTGATAAAGATAGTGTAAATTGCGCCAGAAGATGATTCTCTATCTTTCCTCACAAAGATGAATGAAGTTGAGACAAGCAATATACATAATATTTTCCTTCTCACTTTAACAGACTTAGAACTCTTAAGGACAGTACGATATATTTTAATCACACAAACGTGTGTGATTAAAAATATATATTTAATTTAATATATACAATATTTTTGTAATATTTTGGACAGCGTAATCTGGTAAAGAATCTTTGCATTCGACTTCATCTTTATAAACAGGAATCAAACGAGACTCTTCGCCCCCGAGGGTGATTTGGGCCTATGGGTATATGGCGAGTGATATGGTTACGGGTACTCCTCGGTACCCGTAGCCATAGTAAAACACTGTTCGGATGTAGGGGCACCAGGAATAGCAATGTCCCCAAACCGACAACTCCAATGATTGGGGCCGGGGGGATCGTTTTTCATCACTGGCCCTGGTTGGTACAAATTATACTGTTTGTATAATTTGTGGGAGAGAGGTTGATTGAGTCTTTTTTTTCGTGATCTTGAATGTTCGTTGTGGCCACAAGAACCCGCGTGAAAAAAATCAGGCAGGCAATAGTAAGACATTGATCTGGCAACCCTCTGATAAACATCAGTCAACCATCGGGCAATCGAATGGCATCGATACGGCACTGATAGGGCAATAATTTGGCAAAGGTATGGCATTAGAGGCAAGTTCATGCACTACAAAAACACGTATCTCATTTTGAAACACTTTCATAAAGTAGACACCAAAAGTGTCTCAAAACAAAACGGTTTTACCCAGATGAAACACC
>JABFPB010001647.1:0-23999 GCA_022817645.1 Ceratoteleas bidentatus | reverse complement strand
TTTGCGGTCAAAGTGTGTAAAAAAAGTGAACAAGTCTCGCTCTGGTCTTGAAATGTTTATTCGGTTTGTTATTTAGCATTTTGCGAAATCTGTAATGTCGATAATTTCGCTTTCGACATGACCTTAAGACGGCATTCTAAAATCATTCTCATGAAGATTCGTGAAGATTCGTGAAGATTCATGAAGACCGTACAAACAATCCCAACCAAATGTGTTTCCATCGACGACAAAACTTCCTCGAAATTAGCAGAAATCGAAAAAACTCGGATCTTCACGAGACTTCAACTCCAAATTTGCCGCATTTCGACAAACCGGGTGTTCGCTGGCGGGGCAGAGCGCGAAATCGCGCGCATGTTCGTGCCGTGTTTTTGTTTCGCGTATTTGCGCTTTCAATAATCCACTAAAACGTTTGTACGATTCGCCGCCATATGGAATGCTCGGGCTCCCGTAGACACGATACAATGGACGTCAGTTTTAGTTACGTCACGGACGTCAGAGCGGCTGGAAATCACCGGGCGAAACCTCCCGCTGCCGGCTAGACCGCAAAACCCATTGTGAGCGACCGAAGATGGTCGCGAAAACGCAGCCGAATATTGCGGCTCGATGCTGCCACGGCAGTCGCGTCGCCGAATTTAATATCGCGCGTCGCGGCGGTAGCGCTGCTGTCGTGCGTAGAAAGAAACTTTCATTGCATTATCGTTTACTGCTTCATCTTTAATTTTTTTACGAGAGATAAGGAAAATCTGAAAAGTAATGAAGACCTAGGTGGTGAAGAGAGTGGAGGTGAAGAGGGGAGGGGAAAATTAGCGGATCGCCGAATGCACCTGGGATTGTCGAGGTGTATCGATTGAGTCGAGTGGAATGAATCATTTGGAAGTGGAGGGTCCGGGCGAGGGAATAAATATTGAGTGGCCGAGGCCGGACGATGGGGATGACGCAGATCTAGGGAATTTTTTTTGATGAACGGTTACGTATCGACGATTTACGCGGCGCTGCGGGAAACGGATTTCGTGGGGCGGATCGCGATGATTTGCGGAATTTTGGGGCTGCGGTTATGCCGGGTTGAGTGGTGAAGGTCGTGAAGATTTTATGATCTTCACTGGTATTCGTCGTGGCATTGTTGAAGTGTTTTTATTTACAATCTTCACCGACTATTATCTTCTCACTGTCTTCAGATTCAAAGACTCTTCAGGAAGAGTAAATCTTCACCCTAATATTCAACTCTGTTTACAAACCTTTTGACCAATATATCTACGCTCTTTAGAACGATCTCCACGGTCAAGATTCTTCACGAAGAGTAATCGTTGGATTTACTTTTTATCAAACGATTCAATACTCTTCACCCCAGTAATCGACTCTTCTCAGTACTTTTCTTCCAACTCTTCACACTCTTCAGAACGTCTTCACAATCGAAGGCTCTTCACGAAGACTAAACATTGAGATTATTTTCTGCTAAACTCTTCACGACGCTTTGCGACCAATATTATTGACCCTCTTCACAACCACTATCTTTACTCTTCCGAACGATCCTCACAAACGAAGGCTCTTCACGAAGACTAAAGATTGTAATTAACTTCCGTCGAACACTTCCCGACTCTTCACCCTATTATTCGACCCTCTTTGCATACGTCAACATCAATATCTTCACACTCTTCAGAACGATCTTCACAATCGAAGGCTCTTCAGGAAGAGTAAACTTCCTGAAATTTTTCCGACTCCTTATTCGACCAACAACGAGGTCTGAGCAACGTCAAGTGATGCACAAGTGACATCATCGCGATACGTATTATCTCCCCGCGACACCCCCAAAAACCGTCTCACGCAAGCTGTTTTTCAATATCTCCTTTCTTCGCAGCTGCGTAAATCCCACATATCCTCGCGGCGAAAAATCCAAGGGTCTGCCGTATCATATCCCTGCGTGATGAATAAGCTCGCGTTATTCCCGATCCCGATAAGATTAGTAAAAGCGTCACGGCTCGCGCCGGATATTAGCCCGAGCCAATTTCGCAAACAAGCTCCGATCAAATCCGGAAATAACGTCCTCCTCGCGCTCCTTTTCCACCCCCCCCCCCCCCTCGGCGCGTCGCTTACACTACCTTCTTTCTCGCTACCCCTCCCCTCATCCCTCGACGTCTCTCTCTTTCAATCGCCCCCGACTTGCCTCCCCCTTCCTCCTCCACGCGGATATGTCAGATCAGAAATATCATTTGCCACTCGAGTGCACTCTCGAGGCATATTGCAGCCGAAGAATTGCCAACTGTCAGGAATTCAGGGACTTCGAGCGCGGAATGCGAATCAGCCTTTTTCGGCCCAATTCGTGCCGCGGTTTCGCGTATTTACATGCTGCCGCGACGTGGAAGAATATCGAGGAGGGGGAAAGGTTGTGCGACAAGTTGTCTGTAACAAAGGGAAATAGTTTGCATACCCTTCAATTTGGATTTTTTCACCAGTTTCTTTTTAGTCTAGATCTTGAAGGCGAAAATTGTAAGAACTTTTTTTGAAATAGCAAACTTTATTATTTTGAGATTTTTGTGGAGATTTTTCTAAAGGGTTACCAACTCTCAAGATAAAATCGTGATTCCCCAAAACCAGGCCTACCAATGAAAAATACATAATATAGGACAGGATAGCACAGTTCCTCTAACTATTTGTCAACCTGGTTTCCAACTCACTAGACAAAATCGTAATTCCCAAAACCAGTATACCAACGAAATTTGTCGCAGCCACTCGAAAATATAGGGAAATTTCGCGTCGCCAGGGCAAATTTAATTTCGCCGAAAGTTTTGCGCACTGTTGCACCTAATGCGAACGTTTCCGACGAGATCCCGGTGTGCATAAATTATGCGCGTATGATCATAATTTCCATTCATGGATCCCCGGCGTATTCAAGTTTGAGCGCGCGGAGAGTTCATAACATCGCGACACAACGCACTGGAAATGGAGATGTCCGAAGGCTCGCTATTATGCCGCCGCCACAAATGCCCCGCGACGGCTCTGGCTCTTTATGAACGCATACTACATGTGTACATATAACCACATATATAGGCAGAGATATAGTTATACATATGTGCATATAGATATTTGGAGATAGTTGGGAATGTAGTGCGTTTCAGCACACACACACTCACGCGTAAAGCTCATAAATTCTCTAATGCAAATAGTAGCACAGTCATCAACTTAGGCATTGTGGTTCAATCGCCATTGTGACTACGTTGATAACGTCAATGCTGCGAATCGTGCTTAAGATTTCGCGAAATTGTCGAAACTGTCGTTTTCGATCATTTTGAGGTTACGGGGAAAGTCGAAATAAAAATATCTAAGTCTTTCAGAGAAAATTTCAAACAAATCTTCAAACAAATGTTTAAACAATTTCTTTCACGTTGTTCATAAATTTCCCAGCAATTGACTGAACGAATGATGCAACGAAAAAGTGCGCCAATTTTCATACACTCATCGGCGCATTTCTAATTCGTCGACTTGACTGAATGCCACGATTTTTAAGCCATTTAGGTTAAATGCACTTACTTGAACGGGGTTAAAAATAGTACTGAGCTCTGATCCGAGTAATTGGATCTGTAAACTTGGAGGGAAGGCACAAACGCATCCAAATAAATGCAAACAAATTCTCGCCTTTACTACGTTTGCGCCATATTTTTCCAGAGCAACTTATACCGCGAATTTGAAGGGTAGAGAAAAAATCGTCTCATTCGATTGGGAAACCAATTTTTCGATGAGTTGCGAAAAAATGAAAAATCCGAAAACGGGGTTCGAATCCCCGTTTTCGAATTTTTCTCCGCCGTTTTATTTTGCTGCAAAACGTTCCAAGTGAAACGCATAATTTGTTGAAATGCAATTTAAATGCAAAAACGAAATGGGACGCGAAAAACGGTTTTAATTAATTCGCGAGTTTTGCGTTTCGGTATTTTTACGGGACGCTTGAAATCGCGATTATCATTTCCGCGGCGCAGATTGCGCGCAGCAACAATTTCCCATTTTAATGCTTTAATAATTAAAGTTATATCTAACATCTGTTACATCACTTTCGTACTTCTTACGTATTATCGTACCTTATACATGCCCCGCTCGCCAGACGGGAGAAATGTATAGGTAATTTCCACAGGTAGTAATTCCGACCGGGCCGTTCGTATTGACTGTACCCGTGTAAGATCTAGCAATTTTTTTATTTATTTCCTTCGGCTACCATCGGCAAACGTTCACGTACGAGCGAACGCGTTCGTGTGTGTTTACGTCCCGCCCTACCTGAAGCACTCGAGGTCATTGTCCAGCCACTGCGTCTGTTTGAACTTACTTTTCATTCGCGACTATTTTTTTAGGATCGCTTCAACGTTCCTTAAAAATACGAAGTAATTATGAAATGAGCTTCGCGAGATAACAGTGGAGATCAAATACTAAAAAGACTAAAAATTAACAGAGATGGAGGTGAAGAGTCATCGTCAGTCATAATGACTCAGAATCAAGCAAGCAAAACATTATCTCAAACCAAGCAAGCAAAACATTATCTTAAACCACCCCAGAACACGGTCATGAACCATCAAGGGCATTTTAATCATAAACCAAACAAGTTTATCATGATCTCATCATCAAATCAATCATAATAAACAACAAACGAGTCAATCATGATCACAATTCATGTATGTCAATCATAATAAACCACAAACAAGTCAATCATGATCCCAATCCAAGTAAGTCAGTCGTAATAAACAACAAACGAGTCAATCATAATCACAATCCAAATAATAATCACAATCATAATAAACAACAAATAAGTCAAATATGATCACAATCCAAGTCAATAATAATAATCAACAAACGAGTCAAACACGAACATTAACTATCAAGTTAGTCACGATCACGATTAAAGCAAGTCAATCATGATCACAATCCAAGTAAGTCAATAATAATAATCAACAAACGAGTCCATTACGATCATTAACTATCAAATTAATCTCGATCACGATCCAAGCAAGTCAATCATGATTATGTTCCAAGCAAGTCAGTCTCGTAACATTTTGTGTATTATACAATAATCGACTATTAACTATCAAATTCACATGATGAAAGTTTCAAGTCAATCATGATTAAACATCAACCAAGTCAATCGTAATCATGAATAACGTCGTACACAATCTTTTCAAGTAAATCACGATCATGATCTAAAAACTCAAGTATATCTTCCCTAAACCATAAACACATAAAATCAAAATACCGGCAAATCAAAACTGACTTTTTCTCTCAACTCATAATTCGTTGCGTCCAAAGTCCCGCCGGCTCCCAGAATTCGTTAAACCCAGGCGACATAATTAATCTAAAACATTTCGCATTAAAGGCAACCCCGTATTGTCGCGTCGCGGACACGTACGCGCCACGTTTTTGTATTTCACCGTCGCCGGCCGCTCTCGTCCCGGTGTACAATTGCAAACGCAATTACTAATTTCCCAAATGGAATTTGTCGGGCGCGCTGTTTATTCTGCAACGTAATATTTTTATTGTCAGATCAAACATTTGACATTAGTATGTGCGCGCCTGACCTTGCGGCCGACGTACGCGCCAACGAAAATTCAACCTTGCGCTTTTTCCGCACCCCCCCCCCCCCGTTCCCTGCCGTGACTCGCTATGTCACAATATTGATTTTGAATATTAGCATTCTCGCGCATATCAATATTATCGCAGTCTGCACTTAATTAACATGAAGTTCGTTCTGCGAATTTTACGGTTCAATCGATGGTCATCAAGCCTTGAGACGAATCGTGAAGATGCACTGAGTCAATGGAAAGATGAGGGTCGTTTCTAAGTCAATGGAATGACTTGAAAGAATGATTTAGGAAACGAATTCAGGGGATGAGACGTGAAGATGCATTCAGTCAATGGCAAGATGAGGATCGTTTCTGAGTCACTGACTTAACTCGAATCAATGAATCAGGAAACGAATTCGGGAAATGAGATGTGAAAATGCCTTGAGTTAATCGAAAGATGTTCGTCGTTTCTGAGTCAATGGAATTACTTGAAACAATGATTTAGAAAACGAATTCAGGGGATGAGTCGTGAAGATGCATTGAGTCAATGGCAAGATGAGGATCGTTTCTGAGTCACTGACTTAAGTCAGTGACTCAGAAACTTAAGACAATGAAAAAAATTACGAATTGATTTGTGATTATGAGTGTTTTACTTGAGTCAACTGAAGACATGAGTCAATTGAATTAACCTGTATAATAACAGGTAAACGATCAAAAATGGTTTATGAATCAAGCCAAGTCACGATTCATTTAATGAATCATTAAGTGATGAGAATCACATCTCATCCCTTAATGATTCACCTTTAATATAAAGTTTTTTTCAAAGCCAGTAAAAAAATGAATGTTCACTATGACATCCATTAATATCTCAAAAGTTTGACTTGGAGTAATGGCTGATATTGATTTGACGCGAAACAGTCCATTTGGCTCGAGCCAGCTTTTTCCTCGTCGCTTTGAGATATGCATTAAAATGTACATCGCGGCATAAATATTGTATGTCATATAAGCAGCTTTTGTCGGCCGAAACAGCGCGACGAAAAGACACCGTATCGCGGGCTTATATTCGTGAATCAGTGCCATCGACACCGCGTCCCACTTTTGCTAATTGCCAACACTTTTCTGGCTTATTGAATTTTCCTCGCATCGCGTCATGTACGTGTACGTGTGAGTGAACGCTCCGAGAGAATCCGACCTTTTGCCGGCGCAATTTCGCTGCGATATCGATTCGCCTAAAAGATCGCCGGCCACGATCTCGCGCAAAGAGGCCTCCATTATGTCATTACGCGCCTTCTTCCACTTAGAATAATTAACGGCTCAGGAAATCAGCCGATTTTTGCATAAAAACTCGACATCGATAAACGCGATCGTATTAGTAACGCGGAAAAGCATTTTTTGTCTGTTAAGGAGTCATGATTTGTTAAAAGATAAAAAATCTCAAGCGTTACGATTCCCCTTTGAAATTTAAAAAATCAAAATCAAAGATCATTGGAATAAATCAACGTTCTGCGAGGAAAAAATGACTCAAAAGGTCTGAGTCAAGTTCACGATTATCATAAAATAAACAATCTGTCTGACTCAAATCATTGACTTACGGTTGATTCAAGATCACCGATCATTAAGGTAACCTCGGATCGGGTAAAATCACATCATCGTTCCCAAAAATGACTCAACGTGCTTAAGTAAATCAGAAACTTCTGATTATTACAGACTAACTCATCTTTCTTACGCGAATCATTGACTTACGTTTGACTCAAGGTCTCTGATCGACAAAATGACCTCGAGTCGAGTAAAATCAACCCGACGCGACGGCGTTTAAAGTCGAAATGGCGCAGAAAAGCTGCAACGGCGCTCGTTTCGCGAATTATGATTGTAAGCGGGCGATAATTTTGAGCTTTTTTTCGTCGACCCCTGTTACAGGGGGTTTAACATTTCCTCCCGGCTTTGAGGGGATCCGCCGAGGCAAACATTATACGCAAAACCTCGCCGCTGCCGAGTTTATTGGGATATACTAATCGATCGCGGCAGGCTCCAGCTCTCTGTGTCGTCTTCGCCACGGCAGGATCGCGCCATAATTCCCCAGGGACCGTAAGCTCGCGCGCGGTCCTTTGATAATTTATGCATTTCGCTATAATCTCTCTGTATGAAAGGTACACGATCTACCTCTGTTGGAAGCGCAGTCGTGAGATGGGAAGCGCTTCTATCTCGTCTTAGACACGTCGGCCGAACGATCCAACCGCCACCCTCCGCACTTCCAACCCCTCCCCCCCACTTCCTCCGACCACATCCCGCCAGCAATGAATATTACACATCGCTCGCCAAATCCGCTCGAATATTTCGCAAAAATATAATTAGCTGTACATGTTTTTCGTGGGAAATCCGGCTTTTGATTTAACGAGGTTGAGTCGTTTGTTTACGGAAGACTTGATGTGATTTGTTTACGTTTGAGTTGGAATTTTAGATGTTTTTTTTGTTATTCGGTAGCTTAAGTCTTCTGACTTAGTGAGGTTAATCGAGGTTGCGATCAGTGAAATCATAAGTCTGAGTCATTGCTAACTAATGACTTATGAGTTATTGCGAACTAATGACTTATGAGTCACTGCGAACTAATGACTTATGAGTCACTGCGAACTAATGACTTATGAGTCACTGTTTCAAAATAAGGTCATCGATAATAAAACAATGTGTTCCCATGATTCAAAATACTTCATTAGTTAGTCATCGTCGTAACTCGTCATGAATCGACGCATTTTAATGACTGATTTTTGTTATTTTTTATGTTTTACATGATTCATTTTGTATGTGAACTCGCAATGAATCGTAACACTTACTTATGATTTAAATCACCCATCACGACTCATACCGAATCATAAACTTGTATGACTCATCACTCAACAAATGTATGATGACTCATTTCAAATCACAAAACGGCAGACTCATAAGGATACAACCTTAAAACTCACAACAAATCATAACACTTTCCATGACTCATAACAAATCAAAACACTTTATGACTCGCCCGACAAGACTAACTCGCAAATTGACTCACAATCGTACGAGCCAGCGTATCGACTCATTCTTCCTTTATTTAAATAAAAACGATCCGTCTCCTCGCCCAACGAAACAGCGCTATCCATTCTTCGAACAAAGTGCGCGATATATCAAAATCACGAGCACAACAGCGGTGACCCAAAAATGCAAAGCGCACGAATTGTGCCCGTATTTGCGCCATAAATTCCGGTACGGGACGCGATCGCTCGCGCGCCGCCGTCGCTTCAAATCGTTCGCATTCAAATAAGCCCGCGTCCGCGCGCAATCCGCTTACGCGCGCGAACGGCGGCAATTTATGCGCAATTATCATACGCCGCGGGTAAGTTGCCGCGAACCGAGTTTCGTCCGGTTACCGTACAATGAAAATTGCATTTCAGGCTACTGCAACAACAGACTAAAGTCTGCGCGGGACCTCTGCAACCTCATCGGCTCGGACGAACCTCTAGTGTCGATGTTCCGACTGGAAGCGAAACCGATCGCCTGCCCGTTCAACGGCCTGCCCTACACTTTTTACTACAACGCAGGGTACGGCGAATGCCGCGTGCCCGAGAACCAGGCGGAGAGCTGCACAGACGAGAGCAAGGTTCTGCTCAAGTACCAAGGCTGCCCAGACATTTCCGGGACGGAGAGCAAAAGTGAGTATGGGTTTTCGATTGACTCAACAAGGTGGTTCAATCTAAGTCAACGAGCGATTGGAATTCGTCGACGAAAGTCGTGCTGAGAAAAGAGAAGTTGAGAAACGGTACAAGTTTAGATTAGATAGTTGATTAACAATTTAACGTGTTGAGTCAATGTGAGTCAATGTGAGTCATTGAGGAGTGAGGAGGGTTAGGTGGAAATCATTGACAATCATAGTTAGAAAGGGAAAAAAAGTAAAATAAACCAGGATGTTGTTCTTTCAAATGACTCTGATTGACTTAGATTGACTTAAGTCAATATGAATCACTGAGAAGTGAGGGGGATTAGGTGTAAGTCAGTGACAATTGTAGTTAGAAGAGGAAAATTTGTACATTATAGCAGGATTTTGTTGTTTCGAATCATTCTGTTTGACATAGATTGACGTAAGTCAATGTGAGTCACTTAGGAGTGAGGATGATTAGGTGTGAGTCAATGACAATTGTATTTACAAAGGGAAAAGTGGTCAAATAAATCAGGACAGTTCTTTCGAATGACTCGGATTGACTTCCACTGGCGTGAGTCAACGTGAGTCACTAAGATGTGAGGGGGGTCAATGACAATCGTAGTTAGAAGAAGAAAACTGATAAAATAAAGCAGGATTTTGTTGTTTCGAATGACTCGGTTTGACGTGAGTCAATCTAAGTCAATAAGGGATGAGTAACGATGGGTCGATGGAAATCGCATGGACAACTTATCACATAGAGCTTGATTTTGTGTTTTCAAATGACTCGTAGTTGTCAATTATTCTGAGTCAATAAAAAATTGCAAATTCTTCCCTGTCAACTAAATATGTTTCCAAATATGTGTCCAATACAAAAACAAAAACTAAAAGTTCCACCCCTTAACACCACATCGACTGACTCAAAACATATGCCTACCGCATTCCTCCGATACGTTTGGAGTACGTTAGCCTTAACCTAGCTCCCGGTTGTAAATAGTAAATCACAGGTGTTTTTCAAAAGCCTTTTCCTGACTCGCCGCGATAAGTCATTATTATAAATCGCTTATAAATTAATTTCGTCGATAACTCAACGCGGTGATTCATAATCGCGAGCGAATTAAAAGCAGCATTCGACGCTTAGAGAAAGAGCGAGCAGCACCGCCGCAGGCCTCCTAGGGCTTCTGTATATCGCAGCTTAATAAAACAGCACAGACGGCCGGTTCAGATCGAACCAACTAAATGGATTACAAAAGTAATTTAATTACCATTCGTTGCCGCCTCGTTAAACAGCGACAGGATTTTTTCGTCCGCACGAGATTTGCGTACTTCTCGCTTGACCCCGAATCGCTAATCGTTTTGACCCCGAGCACCTCGAATGGCGCAACTTATTTTTGCGGTCCCCCAACAGGGGGCGCCACCTTGGATGATCGTAAATGCACGAATATCACGATCATGGTGGCGGCACTTTCACGACGATCGTATATGATAAATGATCACGATCATCGTGACTCGATTCGCGAAGCCAAATGGAAAATCGGAATTTTCGACCAATGGCACGGGTACTCGTTAATTGTGTAACGAGCGACTGGATAAGTGGCGGACGCGCGAGTTTATTTGCCCAATTGTTTAACCGCCGAGTTAATAAATAATCCGAATTATTAATAAATGGGTATAAACGAATTGTAATTCCACGCAGGGTAAATATTTAACGAACGATCAACAATACAATTGATTGTTTGATTACAATCATTTCGCTCCGATTGCCGCGAATGTATCGGAAATTTAATTAATAATTTGTTCAGCACTCGACACGTGGAAATACTGCAAATTGCATATTTCAATTGGATTACCACTTTTTTCTCAACTGCCAGACGAGTGCCGGCGAGAGCGAATGATCGAGTTTGAATTTCCCGCTCGAGGTTTTACAGTGTTATGATTTTTTAGTTTCTGCGGTGTATCCCCACAATGGAGTTTTTCAAGTAAACTCATTCTGACTCACGCAATTCATTTTCAGCTGAGGAATTGCAGTGTTTGGCCACCTGGAAAGATGGGCGCAACAATTTCCTCGTGGGAACGTTGCAAGGCACGAAGGAGAACCTAAAAAACGAAGACAAATTCAGGTAATGCCACCGAAACCACGAGGAAACCTTAAAGTTCGGACGTTTTTCTACTTTACCAACCCCCGATATATCCACGAAACCCCTTAAATTGCTTTTTTCCCCAAAAAACCTCTTTTCGGGCATTTTAAGGCTTTAACACGTTATCATCAGTCGGTAAAGTAGAAATCATCTATATTTTACCATCAGTCGGTAAAACAGGATATTAAAAATTGAAAAATTAACGATGTGCGATGATTTTAGGTGCTTTTTGTATGGCGGAAAGAATCAGCATGGAAAAATGGAGTACCAGCTGGCCCAATCCGGTGACGCGACGTGTAACGGTCTGACCAATCCAGAGGAAGGATCCCGGACCATCAAATTCATCAAGAGTGAGTTAAAAATCTTCTCTTTTATTTTCTCTCTCTTCTTCCTGCAGCCCCCTTACAAGCCACCCACTTCGCAACATTGTTCCATTTTGCTCCTTCCAATTTAAAAAAGTGTATTTCGCGCCGGTAACCCTGCCTGGCGCGCGCCCTCGAGGCGCAATAATTCGATTGCCGGGACAATCGTTCAATCAAAAGCCATTTCGTCCTTTTTCTGTCCGCAGTGGAGAAGGAGCACACTAAATGCAAATACCCAGCGTGGGTGACGCAGCACCACATCTGGCACTCGTTGGACGGCTCGGGAAATTATCACTTCACAATCCACAACTCGACGCTCAAAGTCACGTACCAGAACAAGACGGATTTCCACGAGGAGAAAATCGTTTGCCACAGCTTCGTCGAGAACAATGGCAACGCTAGCGTCAAGTTGGTGGCACACGTCACTAACGGATGGTGAGTCATTCCTCATCGCCGATCATTGACAATCATTACGTTAATCGTGATCGTAAGACGATCGTAAGATTATTCATTTATGATTTATCAAAACGACCTAGTATTCATGAGTATTTTTAATGATGTTTTGATCATACTTTCTGATCGTAAAATAGAACGGTTTATGATTTTAAAGTAATGTGATTACTCGGGCGATTATCTTTACTTAATAAGTACGATCTATGATCATGGCTACAATTTACGATAAAAAGACTGTTCATGAACATCACATATCTCAACATCATGATTTGTGATCATGATTATGTGCACTTAATAAGTACGATCTATGATCATATTTATTAATGTAGATCTTAAATTACGATTCACGATTTTGATCGTAAATTACGATTCACGATTTTGATCGTAAATTACGATTCACGATTTTGATCGTAAATTACTATTCACGATTTTGATCGTAAACTATGATTCACGATTTTGATCGTAAACTATGATTCACGATTTTGATCGTAAACTATGATTCACTATTTTGATCGTAAATTACGATTCACAATTTTGATCGTAAATTACGATTCACGATTTTGATCGTAAATTAAGATTCACGATTTTGATCGTAAATTACGATTCACAATTTTGATCGTAAATTACCATTCACTATTTTAATCGTAAAACTACGATTGACAGTTTTGATCGTAAATTACGATAAACGATTTTGATCGTAAATTACGATTTACGCTTTTGATCGTAAATCGTTTGAGATTACGACTATCTACGCTCATTACGATCTACGATCATTACTACAATATAGAATAAAAGTGCTATTGATAATCATGATCCTGACATCTCTCATTTATACGATTAACGTCAAGTTTTATACTCCCGATTATTCGCGATTAATCAATCATGATTTCCCCTTAAAACCATCATAATGACCTCGTTATTTACATTGTTACAGCGACATTGGTTACGTTTGCATGATGTTCCACAAAAGAGACGACCAGATCATAGAAGTGCAGCAGTCAGGTAAAGCCTCCCTTCTCGTTCAAAGCGAGATCCGCTCGCATCGCTTATCGACGAAAATATCGGGCAAAATGCAACTCGTTATTTTGTTTTCAGACTACAAAGCCACGGTCCCGACCGAAGCGTGCTCCTTCGCCGATGTCGCGAAAAGACCGTACATGACCCTGATCCGTAAGCACCTTATCGATACCGTTTGTCGACGCAACGTTACACACGTTGACTTACGACTGGCTAAACTTTGTTTTTTTTTCGTACAATTACAGCCGCGACACTTCGGAAAAAGAAGTGTCCGCAGCCAGGGCGTTACAACGTGATCGTGTCGAAGCGAATGCGGCGTCACCAAAGACGCCCGAAAAGCGAGCGCGCCGCCGAATTGATCACCCAAAAGGACGACGACAAGGTTGAAAAATGCGGCGACATGAAGATACAAATCGGCTGCAATTCCATGAGCCAGAGCGAAATGTTCATCGATAACAATTGCTACCCCGACAACACTGGTACATTCACGACGATATTTGTCATTTCCAACGTTGTTTCGCAGTTGATTTTGTCAGGATCTGGAGTGATCATGACGAAGTGAACAAAAAACTGAAATGACCTGTTTTTTATTTAAACATTTCAAAAAATTGATGATTCGGTTTTTGGGATGAATTATGACTTGCTTAAATTAAGATCGCGGAATTTTAAAACTCATTACGGCCGTGCCGAAAGCGTTATTACCGACATTACAGATTTCTTAAAATGTGACAAAATGAACAATTAACCTCAAATTCAGCGATCGTAGCGATATTTGTTCACTTTTTTTACACGTTCTCATCAGAAAAAGACTATCGTTTATACTTAACTCAAACCATAAAAAGTCATATAGTTTCCGATGTGGCAAAATAGTAGTCTGCTAAATATGCTGTGATTCTTAATTGAAAATAATCTTTCAAATCTTTAATACATTCTCCTATAAGTAGAGAATCTCGCTACGATCAATTTTTTTAAAAACATGTGTTATCATTGTTTTTATTAAAAAAGATATTAACTCCATTGCAGCAGATTTTCGACATCACCTTAAAACTCACTAAGTTAATGATTTCTAAATTATTATGAATCATGATCATCGAATTATGAATAATTAATCACGACATTTTGAATCAAAAATATTAATCTTGATTATGAATCATAATTATGGATCATGATCATTGAATGATGATAAATTAATTATTCAAAATAATGAGAGTGATTTATAATTATAGATAATGATTCTGGTTCATGATTATAAGTCGTTGTTATGATTAATGGTTATACGTAATGATTTTGATTCATGACTATAAATCATGATTCTGATTCATGATAATAAATCAAAATTCTGGTTCTTGGCTATAAATAATGAAATTGACTCATGACTATAAATCATGATTCTGGTTAATGATTGTAAATCATGATACTGATTAATGATAATAAATCATGATTCTCATTCATTGCTATAAATCAAAATTCTGGTTAATGATTATAAATCATGATTCTGATTCATCATTGCAAATCGTGATTTCAATTCATGATTATAAATCATGATTCTAATTCATGACTATAAATTATGATTCTGATTCATGACTATAACTCATGATTATGGCTTATGACTGTAAATCATGATTCTGGTTAATTATTGTAAATCTATACTATAATTCATGATTCTGATTCATGAGTATAAATCATGATTCTGAATAATGATCATATGGTTAATGATTGTAAATCATGATTCTCATTAATGATAATAAATCATGATTCTCATTCATTGCTATAAATCATGATTCTGGCTCATTACCATAACTCATGATTCTGGTTAATGATTGTAAATCATGATTCTAAAAAATGATCATAGATCATAATTCTGATTCATAACTACAAATCATGATTCTGATTCATGACTATAAATCATGATTCTGATTCATTAGTATAAATCATGATTCTGAATATATATCGCGATTTTAATTCATGAAAATAAATACCAATTGAGATTCATGATTATAAATCATGATATTGATTCATGATAATAAATCATGGTTCCGATTAATCGTACGTAAAAGTCATTTCCAAAACATGATTTTCCATCAAACTTCGAACGAGTGATTATAATGTTTTAATTCAGCACGATCTTTCCCCGCAGTGTCCACATTTTCGTGCCACGGCACTTGGCAGGAAAACGGCACGTGGTTCACGGTGATGTCGAGAAACGGATCGAGCAATGAACGGCAAACCCTGTGCTTTTCGATGCGAGAAGGCAACGTCGTGGAAAAAATCGGCGGACGGCGTGGCAACGCTGTCGAGATGTCGAGGGAGCTGCTGCTCTCGAGTCCGGCCTCCTATTGCCACAGGGAGAAACCTCACAGCAGACTCACCACGGACATCTGGGCTTACCGGCTTGATAGCCAAGGTACGATATACGAAATCATTAAGAATCCTATGCTTTATATTCGTCGCAATATAGCGCATTGCGTTCAAATAATTTTATATTCGAAGATGATATACGAATCGTGATCATCGGATTCATGATTTTCTATTCGCGATCAAAGTCATTAATGGAATATTCACACGGTTTACGATCTGCAAACCACGAAAATACGATCGCGATCTGCAAATCATAATTATGACCAGCAAAATATGATGAAAGTCATGATCGACAGATGATCAGAAAATCATAATAATTCATGATCAGCAAAACACGATCAGAAAATCGTAATCATCAATTCATGATCAGTAAGTCATGGTCAATAAATCATACACGTTTACCCATTAAGTCCTGAACGGACGGAATTGGACGTTTTTCAGCGTTCATATTTTCTGTGAAAATTTGTTTGAAAAAATTCGCGATAAAGTATTTCTTATAGGAAATTTTATGTACTTTCAGAATCCGTTGACGAAATTTGTCCAAACTTCGATCCAAAAACGTGACGATCCAAAAACTCTCATTTTCTACATTCAAATAAATATTACAATTATTACATACAATCGTATTACATACATTTGTCTTGAATTAACCCCATTTTCAATTTTTTTCTGAGAGAACCATTGATGTAGTTGTCACCTGCCAACAAAAAGAAACATTTTATAATATCCATATCTTTCTTTTCCAATCATGATCAGAAAATCTTGATTACGATCATAAATCAAACACGATGATGTAGATCTAAGATGATACCCATTTACAGGAGCCTGCGATGATTTGATAAGAGCAGCATCCAGCGCAGCGTCCTCGTCGTCGTTCGTCAAGATCTCGACCATTCTGATCGTGACTGTGCTGGCGCTGCAGGCGTGGCTCTCGAGATGATATGTCGTCGGCCTTTAAAAACCTTTCGCCTAGACGCGGAAACGAGCGTTTGACTCAACAACGGTTGATTCGTATTTAGAGTTGAAACAGGGATGACCAAGATAACCTAACCTACAAGATAAAGCGAGAAAGAGAAAAGAGAAAAAAAATTCCCTAGCCCCAACGAAAAAAGAGAGCACTAAGAAAGAGAAATTTAATCGCGGAAAATTGAGAACGTCTATTTTTCGACGACCCGCCGGGAGGTCGATCTCCCGTGTGCGAGAGAGTGAGCGAGCGAGAAATGGATGATAAAGAACGCGAGAGTGAAAGAGAAAAAGATAGGGGGAGACACTTGCGAATGATTTCGGGGAATCCCGAAGCTTCGAAGAGGGCGCTGTACATATAATCAGGGTATAGAAGAATTAAGGGAGGGGGAGGCGACGCGACGGTATCGCCCTCTGGTTTTTGTATCCTTAAGACCGGCCGAGTCCGTGCGTATTTTTTCCAGTCTAAGTGTAATTACGGCGCTAGCTAACGACATTTACGAGTTTAAGGGGTCACGAATACAGTTTGTATAATGACGGACTTTTTGAAGCGTTTCAGTTCGATGCACATTTGTATATATTATACATATATATAATGGATAATTTAAATATTGTATCATACGAGACTGTGTGTCGACGACAGTAACAAAAGGAAAAACAAAGTAGGACGCGGACGGGAAAGGGAGGCGAAGGTTAGGACGTTTTATCTGCCAATGAGCCTGGGGCTTGTTTAGATATGGACCAAGTATCGTTTCGTTGACGGATTCCGAGCGAATTCGAATGTACTTATTTGCTGCTTGCCACGGTGTTTTTGACATTCGCGCCTAACGTTTCGCTCGATAACAGTATCGATGTTTCCGAAAATCGATATTTTATGGGTGACCGCAAATTTCGATTATCGATAGGACTACTATCGATACTAACAATCGATCTTCGATTCGATATATCGAAAATCGAAAAATATCGAATACAGATTTGATGTAATGACAATTAAAAAGCATCGAATATCGATTATGTGTATCGATAATCGAAAAGTATCGTATTTCGATTCGATAAATCGAAAATTTCGCCATTTACCGAAAATTTCACGATATCGAATACCGATTTTCTGTATCAAAAATTGACATTCTGTTCTTTGTATCGATAATCTAAAAGTCTTACAGTTTGTTCGATATATCGACAACTGAAAGTATCGATTTCAATATCGATAATCGATCTTGAATTCGATACAGAGAATCGATAATCTATCTTGAATTCGATGCAATGAATCGATAATCGATCTTGAATTCGATACATCGAAAATCGAATCAGTATCGAATCATGTTTTGAGTAATCGACAATCAAAATTCATCTCGATATATCGAAATGGTGAAGCGTCTCTTTGAGTGGTCGACTCGATGTATCGATTATCGGAACTGGTTTCGCTGTATCGATTCCTAAAAATTCCCCAGAAAAGTATACGACCCACGTGTTTCCGAGAAAAAAGAACTTGGGAAAAACATGAACAGAAATAAACCCGTGGCATATCTTGTGAATAAGCTTGCAATTAATCAGCGCCAAAAACTAACAAAAATTGAACGGAAGAAAGAGAAACTATTTCGACGAGGAGGCGTTTTTTACTGTACATACATGCGAACGAAATGGTGTATTTTTAATCGATGCAATGTGTTCCGGAATTCGCGTCAACATGTCCGCAACCGCAAACGAAAGTAACCCATTTTATGTTTAATTTTGCGAACTCCAATTTTCTATGTGCTTCAGACGTTGACGTTTTGCTGCGCAAGCGCAGTTTAAAAGTATCAATGTCCATTTCCTTTTATATAAGTTCCGGTCACTGCCGCAAGTTCTTCGAGGTATCGAATTAAACAAAGACTTTTAGCGCGTTGACGATTTCGATATAATATCGATATCATTTCGATATAAATCTAAAGTCGATATAATATATCGATTTAACCAGAATCGATTATCCATATGTGACACCGATGTACCTATTATCGATCATCGATACGGTAATCGATAGTCGATTTGATATATCAATGAATCCAAGTTATGGATATAAGATACTGATATATCGATGCAGAATTTTCGATATAGCATATCGAACTATCGCAACATCACATCGATTTATCGAATACCTGGTTCCCAATATTTGTTATGAATGTCTCAGTGATAAAATATCGATAAAAAACAGTCGAAGTCTCGTTTGTTTGATTATGACCTGATTTTTCATAGATGGCGTTGTTTTTGTACTTTTTCATGAGGCGAATTCGCACATGATTGTGCATCCCCCGAATACCGGAAAACATGCGTTGCATTACTTTTTGGGATGCCGTTGAAGTAACCTCTTAGATGTTAAGGAACTGGCAAAACTCTAAGTTGTAATATATAAATTGTGTGTAAAGTGCCACTGAACGTACGATAGAGTGAGTGTGATAGGCAGGAAGAGAGAGATCGAGATAAAGGTTGCAAGGGATAAACGAACTCTAGAGACAAAGTGGTTATTCAATTAGCAACTAAAAACTATTCTGTACAAGAATTATATATATATACATAAATATATATATAAATATAAATGAATATATATACATATATTTTTTCGTTTATCACTGTGATGAATACATAAATATTATAAATATTAGGATGTAAGGCGGTTTGAGTGTTTTTTCTCTGGATATCTATCTGTTTTTCCATTTAGTTTTGGTTCGCCGTTCGAATTTCGCGCCAAAATGTCGGAAAATGGTTTCGGACGAATAGGTGCCAACCGCGGGAAATTTTCGACGCGATTTTCGGTTTCTTTATTGGTCCCAAGTGGTTGGTACTCCGAAACGATTTTCGCGAACGATTTTGGCGCCATTTTCCGGACGGCTACGAGATGTCGCTACTGTATCTTTCTGGAACGAGAACGGAGCATCGCGATTGGGCTTTTTTCGAATTTTTTGACGGTATGCCATAACTGCAAACGAAAAATGAGGTTATGGTTCGTCGAGTTGCTTGGCTGTTGTGTCTCGATGCGGATTTTGAAAGATACCCGCAAATAATATTATTTTACTCGATTTAGTCTGAACATTCAACGCAATAGGATAAATCATGGAATTTACAAAAGTGGATTTAGGTGCGAAATTTTATTCGCTTTTTGGAAACGAAGAGAGTTGGTTTTTTTAAGTCTTCGACATAATGTCGTGAAAAATCCTCATTTATTAGTAATCGAACGAATCAGTTTACAATGAGAGCCAATTAAAAAAACACCCCCTAACAGACGAAAATCGTATTCTTTGCTGTGCCGAACGTAATCGGTTGTGTTGTCTCGTATAAAAATGAAGTACAAATAATCCGGAATTTCATCTCGATGTCGACGTCAAAACAATTCCACTCGAAAATTGTTCAAAAACCATTTTGACATATCGAATACGCGGCGGCTGATTGCAATCGACTTCCACAATGTACATCCGATAAAGGATTCGAACGTCGAGGTGAGATTCTATTTGTCAAAATTAAATTTGAACGATTAATCGATAATCATGCTCGTAATTAGGGTGGATTCGTCAAAATTGTATCGATTTATCGAATCTCAGTATTTGACATCGATATATTCCAACTTTATTTTCATGCATCGCAATTCAATCGTTTCGAAGTTGCATTATTGAATATATCCAACAAAATGATCGAAACTGAGATTCGATATATCAAAAATCGATAATCGAAACTCAAAATCGATATATCGAAGTTCGATAATCGATATAATAAACGGCATTTATCGAAAGTATAACTGATATATTATTTCGATATATCTAAGACTGACAATCCTTATATCGAAAATGTATCGAATATCGATAATCGAAACTTAATATCGATGTATCGAAAATCGATAATCGAAACTTAACTTCGATATCTCGTAGATCGATAATCGAAATTGAACTTCGGTATATCGAAGATCGATATAAGATACTCGTTTTCAATAAATCGATAATCGACATCCAGTTTCACCATTTCGACGATCGATAATCGAGATTCAATTTCGCTATGTCGCAAATCGATTGTCAAATTATCGAAATAGAAATTCGATAATAAACGAGTCGAGATGCGAAAAGCTCAAAAGTATAATACTTTCTTCGACGTATCGCGTTTGATATGCATGTAAAATCTGTGTAACCTAACTGCATTGCGAAGGGGTAAAAAATTGATCATTTGAAACCAGTGCCATCGCCTTCGTTCTAAAGTAACGAGGAAGAGATGAACAAAAGTTATCGAAATACCGTTTCTTTAATTATCATTGTTAATGTATATTCTATATATCGACGATTGTCACAAACAAAAATTCATACAACGATCCATTCTAGTGCAGCCTGTGAAAGCGATTGGCTGGCTTCCTAAGTTCGCCGGCGCGCTCGTGGAATAAGATGGGAGGAGACGAAACGCGAGACCGAACGAAAAAGAACGTTTAAACAAAAATAATAATAATAATAATAATAATTAATAACGGGAACGATGGAAAAAACAAACATAGCTTTTTGTATTGTCAAACTCATATCTGCCTTTTTCAGACGCTAGCCATTCATTTGTCATACATTTACATTAAACGAGTGTCAGTCGATGCTGATTGTGTACGAGCTAGCAACATGTGTAATGTTTATTATTATATTTTGAATACGAAATATACATATTAAAAAAGGTGGAGGCGTGTTTTTCCGGCGATTTCCAGATCCTTGGCGTAATTTTTCATCGCGTTTTTTTAAAACTTCCAAATTAGGCTTTAGACTTTTCGGAACCGGGGATTCCCCGGCTTGGCGGGAAATTCAGATTCGATTAAAATTTGTTTTTTAGTTTTCGTTGCTGTTTTACATAAAATTTAGAAGATGTGCATAATCGAATTCCGCGAGAAGGGGATTGAGGACAGATCTCTGTTTTACCGACAATTTCCATGAGTTGGTAAAACAGAGGTGAAGTTTTCTTTGGATATTACAATTGCAAAGCAAAGCATATGGAATTTTGAAGAAAAAAGTATGCATGACAAGATTGTTTTATCAAATTCGACATAATATTTTGGTTAACTGTGCTGCGGTAATGAGCGAATAATGAAAAACCAAAATATCCCTTTTAGAAAATGATGTATTTTAAAATAAAGTACAAAACCATGTTTAAAAAATGTTTATTTCTTGCTTTCAAAGGTATAATTTTGATCCAGTTTTTAATGAAAATATTTTTTACAAAACATCATTGTGAATCTTTGAAGGTGTTAAATATCCAACAATTAACGAAGAAAAGGAGTGACAAGTAGTGCTGAGTATTTAGCTGTTTGTCCCATCCTTTCATCCTTCAGAAGAACGAAAACAACACGGTGATGTAGGACATCGATGTCTGGATGATCTACAAATAATTTCATCATTTCACTCGCAAATATATATACAGATACTATATATTCTATCGGGGCGGGGAATTCCACGTCCCGAGGACCCAAAAAAACCGATGTCGTCGAAAACGGGTACCAATGGGATTGTATTCTACTATTGGATGATATACTTGAGCCCATATTAGTTTTTTGTGAAAGTCAATGCACAATCTAACTGAAAAGTTAGAATCATTTAATTTCATTTTATTTCATTCAATTCATTTAATTTCATTTCATTTCATTGTATTTTATTTTAATTTGGTATCGAAGTATCGGTAAATACATTGGGGATATATTAGGAATCTATTGGGAGTATATAGGGAATAGGGTAAAATTTTGAAACGTGATTTTCACTCAGTGCGAATCTGGTGTAATAGGCAATATATGTTTCCTATGTGTCCAATATATGCCTACTTTCACTAGGGATTCCCTACATAAAAATTTTGACCTTCCACTTACGCTGCTGAAAAAATAGTCTGATATGACTATAAATCCGCCGATTGTCATTGTACACGGTGTTTGAGTTCTCATTTGCATTAACATAAGCGCCGATTTTATGTGCTTGTTCATATTCTGATACCAAAAAGAATTATATCTGAAACATGAAAACTATATAAAACTAAACCATAGGACAGTCAACTTAATCCATCGATTCTTTTCTTACGTAGCTTCACTGATGCTAAGACTCCCATCGGTGAACTCCTGACATATATGACAGTTGTACCATGTGTACAGCAAAATGGGAAACGCGAGGCATATATACCTCACTATGTCCTGGTAGTTCTGATGGTAAAACCCTAATCGCACCTTTGAAAAGTCAAAACACCAAAGTTAATTAATGTTCAAACCTACCCATTTAGGATCTGACATTCGTCACCTTCTGGGTCAGATCTATTTTCATCATATTTTTCAACATATTTCCCATTTTTTCGATAATTACCAGTTAAAACAATTTTCATTCACTTCATAAGAGGATCTTGGAAAATTCTAACTATGCAACCTAGTTCTGTTATATACCAAAAAATGTTAACACAAATTTTTTTTTAATTAACACGTTTTTTAAAAATAATAATAGATATGTCGATCTGTAATAATGTAGTTACAGTAATTAAATGCTTGTTTGGTTCATTGATAATTTTATGAAAATTATTTGTATACTTGTTTTTATAAATTACTGACTTCATCTATTTAAATGATAATATTCTAATATTTTATTGATATTTATATTATTACTGTTACTACGATATTTTTTGTATATGATATTTTCCAAGATATTTAACTGCACACGGAAAAAAATAAATAACTGCTCCAAAACCCCGAGTCATATTGCAACAATGTTCGAAGTACGGTTTTTCCGTTCCGGAAGATAGCGATTCGCGGTTTTGTCAAGACCAAGATTTGTTTTTTTTACTAAAGAGAAATGAAACGCGATATATTGTCCATTTAAAAATATAGATTTTCTGTCGTTTTGGTTACATGATTTTAAAACACAAACGTAATCTACAACTAATCGTTTTTTATAGAAATATAAAATAAATGCTCATCTATGAGGACGTCCTTTTTACCAGTTTTCAAAATTCATCATTTTCAAAATGGTAATATTAATTTTGATCCGTACGCTGAAGCTTGTTTAGAACTTTAAGATGTGTTGACGTAACAACGTGCGGTTGCTGGAAATTTGTTTAACAACCCACACAGTAAAAAATTAGAGGAGTTTGAGGCGACGGAGGGAGAGTAATAGGTAACGGAGTGAATATTGACACTTTAACGGAGTTATTTTCCCTCCTAATGCAGTGTTATATGAATTTTGCGAGTTGTTACCTAAAGTTACACTTTGCGGTGTTGATGTGAATCTCAAGAGTTTCATATCATTCGAAATTGACCCCTCGCGGTGCGATTCTGAATAGCGCGCATGCGCAGTAAGTTTATCTGACGGTATACGCCGGACCAACGTCGACGGTGGCGCCGCGCCGCGGCTGTTAGCCACAATACTCGGGAAGTAAACAGACAGCTGAAATCATTCTTACATGCGACTTGCAATATTTTAAGGTAGTACTATCACTAAGACAATTTTTCAAGAATGAGCTAGAAATTTGTAGAACTATTAATCAAGTTACAAGG
>JABFPB010001646.1:0-24009 GCA_022817645.1 Ceratoteleas bidentatus | reverse complement strand
CAAGACAACAGCGCTCGCAGCGCCAAGAAAACGGCGAAAATGACGTGGTAAGGTGACTTTGTTATGCTAAATGCGATGGATTAGCAAATATTTTTTTATTAGAATAACAAACAGCATTTTTTGATTGGACAGTAAACATCATTTGACTCGGAGAAATAAAATATTCCACATCATTAGTTCCCAGTAGGTGGTGTTAACGACGCGCAAAACAGATCCCTTAAAAAATTGGGATAGAAAAGAATGTTTTTTTAAGCAGAATTCAGCATACATTGGAACTGACTGAAATTCATTTTTCGGTTATCATTGCTAAAAATAGTTGAATGAATTCCAATTCAAGAATTATAATTAAACTTTTTAAAAATATCAATCTAACTGGAATTAAAAAAAATAGAAAAGAATTTGTTTTGTCAGTTTGAATTCACATTTTGAAATTGAAGATAAATGAATTCTGTTTGAAGAATTCATTTATGTTGAATTCTGTTTGAAGAATTCATTTATGTTCAATTTCAAAATCTGTTGGAAACAGATTTTGAAAATAGAATGGAATTGAAATTCAAATTATGAATTCTTTCTATGAAATCTTTCCACCGAGGAGTTATTATTTAATAATCAATTCTTTTCTATTCGTTTCTAACAACTATTTTCTGCAGAGATGTTGTCCTGGCGTATTCCGACAAAAAATATTTCATAGAAATGAATAGAAATGAACTGAGAACGAAAAAATGAATTTCTTCGTGGAAAGATTTCGACTGCGTGCCATTCCAGTGGTTTGTAGATGTTTTAAATACAAAATTATGAATTTTTGAAAATGAATTCGTTTGTGTTTAATTCCTTAATCCACGTTCAACAAAAACATATGAATTATTTTCTATTTTAATTGAAATAGTTTAATTGAATTCCAAACGTTTAAAATGATTGAGATATTTAGGTGAAAATCCAATTCTTTTCTATTCATTTCTATAGACATATTTTTTGCAGGGATATTGATTTCCGGTCATTCTTTTTGCATGTTTAACAATAATAACACATTTTAGGTTTAAAACTTTTTAACTATAAATTTTGTTTCAAAAAAATAATTTGACTAGTTTTTCAACATAATCTTTTATTTACTGAAAAAATTTTCAGGTAAACAATGCTTTGGCTGTTGATATGTTGGAAAGATTACCAGTACCTTATGGTTTGGTGAGATTCGGAGTCGCACCCGATCATCCAGAAGTAAAGAATGTGATTCATACGTTTGAGAAAACTGCGAAAAATCCTAGGTTTAAGTTTTTTGGAAATGTAAATGTTGGCAAGGATGTCAGTGTTTCTCAACTGAAAGAATGGTACAACGCTATTATTTTGGTAAATGTGATGTTATGTTTCTAAATCTGAAAGTCTTATTCACAAAAATAATTATACTACAATTTTTGTACACAAAATTGGAGAAAAATACAAACTGATCTTAAAACTATTAGATTTATACATTATTGTTATCAGTTATACATATAATTTCGTTTTACATGAATATACTAATATACGAATAAATGTTTTAAGACATATGGCGCTGAAGAGGATAAACTGCTGCATATTCCAGGTGAAAGTTTAAACAATGTCTTATCCGGTAGAAGATTTGTTGGCTGGTACAATGGAATCCCATCAGATCGAGATTACAAGGTCAATTTGGATGTTGAAGACGTTGTTATCATTGGCCAAGGAAACGTCGCAATGGATATTGCTAGAATTCTGTTAACACCAATTGACAAGTTAAAGGTAAGCATTAAATAAACAAATCCCAAATTATTTGTGGCAATTAAAAACTAGTTAACAAACTTCTCACAGCAATTTAATTTGAAACATTATGACTGCCCTGCAAAAAATATTCCATAGAAACGAATAAAAGTGAACTGAGTAAACAAAAATTAATTCCTCTATAGAAGAATTCCAGATGTTAGATTGGGTTTTCAATTCCATTCTATTTTAGTATATTCCAATAATGTATTGATGGTTCTAACGTTCAATTTTTTATTAAAAAAAATTCTTTTTCCTTCAATTCTTTCATTTACATTCAATCAGTGAAGCATGCATTCGCCATATCCTTTTGAATTTAACTTAGAACGACATTTAAAAAATGCTTTCAATTCTCAAAATTAAATTTATTCGCCCAGTATCCAATTCAAACTTTTGAAAATCTGAAATCATGGATTTTTTTCATGCAGAAATAATATTAAATTAAAACTATTAAAATAAAATAAATAAAAATAATAAAATAACTAAATATCGTGAAAAAATAAGTTAACTGGTTCTTTGCTTGTTACATTTACAATCTAATATTTGCAGCAACACTAATTCTACATTTCCTAATTTTTCAGTCAACCGACATAACTTCGTATGCTCTAGATCAACTTTCCAGGAGTAAAGTGCGCAAAGTTTGGCTCGTTGGGCGCAGAGGACCTTTACAGGCAGCTTACACGATAGCTGAGTTACGCGAGCTGATAAAATTGGAAGGCTGCACTACGTATTGGCGTAAAGACGACTTCGCTGGAATTAAAGAGATCGTCCCAAGTTTGGCCAGACCGAAAAAGCGCATAACAGAACTCATGCTCAAGTCACTCGAAGAATCCGGAGCGAAAACAGAATCGCCAAACAAGTCGTTGCATCCGATATTTTTTAGAGGACCTTTAGAATTCACTGGCAAACATTCTGTAGATGGAGTCAGGTTTTCTATCAACACATTAGAAGGTGATGATTTGTTGAAACAGAAAGCGCGAATCACAGACAAGGTCGAAACGATACCCTGTGGTTTGGCTGTACGCAGTGTTGGATACAAGTCTGTGTCCATAGACAATCAAGTACCATTTGACATGAAAAATGGACGAATTATTAACGATGCGGGAAAAGTGGATGAGCAAATTTATACTGCTGGTTGGGTGGCCACTGGCCCGGTTGGAGTCATTTTATCGACAATGACAAATGCCTTCAACGTTGGAGCAATGGTACATAAAAATTTAGGGACTGTAACAGGAAAGCCGGGATCCGAAGAACTGAGTAAACTGTTGGAGAAGAAAGAAGTAAATGTGGTTTCGTTTGAAAACTGGGAAAAAATAGATTTGGAAGAATGCAAAAGGGGAAAAGATTTGAATAAATGTAGGGAAAAAATTGTGGATATTAAAGAAATGTTGAATATTGCGTTGGGGTAATTTTTGTAAGTAATCTTAAGAGAAAAATCTACTTTATTCAATAAAAGAAATTTTTTTTATTTTTTGTCCATTTTGAAAATAGCATAACTAGACCCGATCATGTTTATTGAACAAATGTATTGACTAAACTTACAATTGTTTAATCGAGGACTATTAGTGGAGGTATTTTTATTTAAGTATCCATGAGATCCATTTGTCTTCTTGGAATGTTCTGAAACACAAATATGAAACTTGTTATGAAAGTGTCTTCAGTTTAAATTGATCAAATTGAATCAACATTGAAATTAATGACACAATACAAAATTTAGGACTGTTTCTTTAATTTAATTTTAAATTAAAGAAACAGGTATTTCTTATTTTAAAAATTACAATCACATATCAAAGAATGTAAATGTTAAGTGAAAAAATTTTATTTTATTGTAACATATTCCATTTTTACAAATATAAGTTCATTTTTATTAAAATAGTGACTTTTTTCTCAGTAATTTGTTTTGTGATTTTTTTCTCGTGATTTAGATCAATCATTTAAATCAAATGATTTTAATAACTTCATCTCTATTAAAATCAAAGTACAATTCTCTGAAAACTTACCATTAGACTGCTAATCCAGAACCATACATTAAGCTCTCCTCTTCTTCGTAAAAGTCCATCTTTTCCAAAGAAATCCGTCTCTGATTGTTTCTGATCTTTTTTTCCAAATCAGTCATCTTGGTCTCCTCTTCATGTTCCTCGTCAATTCTCTCTATGAAATGTTTACACTGAATGCCAACAACTATTCCCAGCACATTCATCATCTTTAAAACTGATGAATATCCTTCATTGAAAATCATTGCTGCGACAAATGCAGCTGCTTCTACCGTTTTTTGCCCACAATGTCTTGGAGTGGACTTCCACACACATGAGTTAAATCTCTCCTTACTCACTTGTACACGACCCGAGTCTTCTTTTTGGACTGTGACATTATATGGTTTTTTTTCTAACATCTTTTGAAATAATTTTGGGTCCTTTTTGCTGATGTAGTTTGTATACTGAACTCCGAGGGATTTTTCTGACCGATCGAACATAACACTCACTGCATCTACTTCCATTTTTTCTGCAGCTTTGGACTGATTAGCGACACAATGTTTTTCATGGGTAGCAAACCAGCTCTTATACTCCGAACTATCTTTAGCATGTTCCCATTCGTTACATTCTGCACACATGGCTGATTTAACTTCAAGATCCAAAATTTTGTTGCTGAACTTCCCAACAAGTGTGGCCACGCCAAATAGTGACGAAAGCCCCTTTTTCTTCCAAAATCCATCGCCGGATACAGTCAAATGAGATTTGTCACTATCCGGTTCGGTGTTTGTTTCAATTTCCTCTTTTAATGCCTTTTGCTGAACTACCTCAAATGTACTTTTTGCCGCACAGTGCAAGTTTTCCAAGAAACTGTAGTACATTTTTTTTGAAAATGAATACCCACTCGTTAAGTCCATCAACGAACAGAAAACATTGACACCGTTTAAACCAAGTCCGAGAAGCCGCATCGCAAACATAATTCGGCGATTAATTTCAAATGCAGTATTTACTAACGGACTTGAATTCACTTGCTCGGATTTACATTCACATGTGATATTTAGTTTGAATCCGAGGCCCCGTGGAGCAGTGTGGGTGAACTTCACGTCACCATCACATTCCTTGCATTTGAGATGCTGGGATAGAAAAGAAAAGACAGTTAAAAATTCAATAATAACGTAACTGTGGCCCACGTTAATTTCAATGTCCTCGTAATCCTCGTCCTTTATCTTCTCAGCCTTCGCACTGGCGAAGGAAGTTTCTTGTTCTGCGGTGTGCTGGTTCATACTGAATTTTCTTTTTCGAGGACGACTCGGTCTGTAATTGCCTGAATTCTTCCCCATCTTTCGAACTGTACTCGCACGTGACTGAACAACAACAACCGGCGCTAAAATGACCAAACCTTACATTATTTTCGTCAGTTTCACTGCTGCCAACTAAAGGTCCTAGGCAAGTATAGGGCATTGCAGGGTTTACTCTCAATAGAATTTTTTTATACATTTAAATTTATTCGACGTGATTGCAAAAGATGTTTTTATAGCAGCTTTACTTAGGAAAAAACCTTATAAAGAGGTATTATGCCTATTCTCCATGAGAACATAATATTTTTAAAACGTTTTCATTTTGTTAGAAGTTTTACAAACGTCTTTGAAACTTTCATAACATTTGTACACAACTGGTACAAAATTATTGGCGTGAACGAATGTTTTATAAATAAACCTTTCCCATTTTTTTTATAATATATTATTATATTTTTCAGTTAAGCCAAGGTTCCCCAGTGAACCAGGTAGTTCCAGAATTGGCCAATATTTGCCCAAAGAAGTTTATTCAAAAGATTAGAACTATGAGAACTATGATTATTTATGCGCATAATTTACGCATAATCCACATAATCTGCAGAATATAGAAATTTTAGTAAAATAATAGAAAAATGTCCTCAAAAGTGTATTTTATTCAACTAAGCAGATCATCCTCTCTTCAGTTAAATTATTTAGGTGAAAAAGTTTACTGCATGTTACTTAAATGATATTAAGTGGATTCGCTTTTGTTTTTAAGATAATGCAGTATTTGCTGATGTATTAAATATTTTAACTAATTTATACATAACTTTATAGAAAATAAAAATATATTCTGAAATTATGAATTTAATTAATTCCTACAGTAATCCCCTAATATTAAATAAGCTAAAAACAATATTATAAATTAATTATACAAACAATATCGAACTTATTTACAAATTTATAGAAATAATTAGCCCACGTTATTTATTTATTGTCTATTTAAGTTATTTATGGATAATTTACATGAACACAATTTAATCTGTTTTTATGATGCGTTCGCGAAATTTACTGAAATGTAATTATTTCTATTTAGTTCTCAATTGCTCATACATAACATTGCAAAAAATTGCAATGTTATGTATGAATTCATTTTCTAATTGAACTTACCATTTTTTTATCACGAGATCTCTGATTTCGGACTGTATACCCTGTGCATAAACCAACAACAAATCTCTAAAACACATTGCCACATAAACTTACAAATACAGACTACTCGACTCAACGCTTCTGTTTTATGCACTTCTATGCAATATTTTTTACATGGAAGATCATTGTTACTGCAAACTGATGCATCTTACTATTTAACTGATTACCATGCAATCGTCTTCAAACGTCCAAAAGTTCACCATGAAATCAACGCTGCTATCATTTTTATCACAGTGTATAATTGGGGGAAGGTTCGTAAATAAGAGTAATACACGTAATTTAAATGTTTATAAAACATGCCTCTTTAATACAGCACTATTATGATACAAATGGAATTTATAAATGGCATTTTAAAAGTATAGTGTACAAATGCGACAGAAATGGAATGTTTAAAATGGGTAAGCGATATACAGAAACAGGTCAATTAATTGCTGGCCTTTCCTGTTACATACTAAAATATCGACCAACGACTTTTTTCGTGACTCGCGACTATTTCCTCCGCAAGCGTTAGTCAGCAAAAAATTAAAATTCTATACTCTCTGCTAATAAATTAATGAGTGCTTATAAAGGCCAATAGTTCTGAAATTTAATCCCCTCCGTTTTTTGTATATAATTAATACATCAATGGTTATTGCACATGTATAATGTTAGCATCATATGAGATTAAAAACAAGTAAGCTTCTTTGGATAATAAACTGGTTGTGTTTTAAATAATTTCACTATCATGTGAAGTCTAACCAGAATATATGTAATAGAAGCATTATAATTTATAATAGAAGCGCATCAGTGCGACAAACAAATGATAAACAATGTGATAAAATTTCCTTGTTCTTGTAATACACAACTTCTTATCACTCTTCACATGTAAAGCTTCTTTGATTACTTAATGGAATATCAACAATGCCATAATTCAGTGGCTTTCGTGTCTATTTCCTGAAAACATAAAAATGCTTGTTATTATCTTATTAAATATAATATTTTTTATTATTCTTGGTTCAATGAATCTTAAGTTGGATAGATTTATTCGCAACCAATCTATTAATAAAAAGAAATTATAACAATTTGTCTGTTCAACAATTTCTTAAACATCATAAGCTTAAGCCGATTTATGAAACTTTTAATAATTGATACCTTTGAGGTCGCTGGAAGCCTTTAATGTTAGACAGATTATCTTTTGCATAATCAAGGTATCGAGCTGGTAGTTGAAGTAACATTTACAGACTTAAACGCATTATATAGTGCAATAAACAAACAGATTGGTTCTAAAGTTTGTCAGTAAACTATGATTTAAAAAATACCAGGAAGAAAATGGTGGTAACTTAAAAAATAAAAAAATGTGCATGTATCCTTGTTTTCGAGTTTTAACAATCAGTTAAACAATAAAGGCCTTTATCAGAAAAAAGTAAGTTTTATTGAAAATTATGAACAAAACATTTTTTTAGCCTTAATAATAAAAAAAAAGTTTAGCCTCAGTGTTCCTGAAATGTGCCGAGAATATTTCCAGCATTAGCAATTCTGAATATGGAAATGGACTTAAATAATATTTCCAACGAAATCGTATTCCAATCTAATAAACACCTTTTATATAATTCATTATCAAATGTTTGGATCATTTACACACTCGAATAACATCCTACAATATTTTCTCATTTGCCATTTTCCATCCAACTTAGATTCATAGATACAATAGCATATCTTTTACTTGAACTAACCACTCAAATCCTCATCCCTTATAAACCGCTCCTATCGAACGATTTTGGCTCCCCGCTCTTTTGAAGACTTGCCTCCAACGAAGGCTCCCGGACGCCCTCGGTCACTCTATCCGAATGAGGTATATTGCTTTCATAATCGACTTCTTGAGAGTGGCTGTGTCCCTCTGGGTCTAGCACCGGCAGCTCCAGCGAGTCCGACGAAATCCGTCTGCTGTCGCTGTACCTCTCGCTAGAATCGAGCTGCGCCTCCTTCGGGTCTCGCACATTGTTCAGCGAATCCGAACTCAGCGACGGATAGTCCAGCGTCGTTTTCAGCTCCAGCGAATCTGAACTCCGACACATCTGGTTGTACTTCTGATTCGCATTGTCCTCCAGCTCCAGCGAGTCCGTGCTGGTCTCCATCACGTTGCTCTCCGCCGGAGCTCGAGAGGTCTCTGCATCGGCAGCCACCACCTGCACTGAACTGATCGCCTTTTCCATTTCCTCTATCTGCGAAATGTCCTCCTGAGTGTCATCTTGTCGCTCCAACTTCTCCACATTTGCTTGAGCAATGCGTATAATCTCCTCTATCTCCCGAACCCGCTTCTCATAGTCATCCGAACCGGAAGTACTCGGGTTCACCGACGCCGCTGCACTCGCAGACTCGGCCTTCGCGCGCGCCATCTCCAATTTGTACCTATTCTCCGGACTTTCGTGGTCCAGGAGATCCTGCTCTTCCCTGGCTTTCAGCTCGATCAGATGTGCCTCCTTGCAAGCCTTCTCTAAACCTTCGAAGTCCTTCAAAGAGGATAAGGAGACATCATCCCCGTGGCCAGACTTGCTCAGGTATCTGCGCGGAAAACTTCCGTTCCCGCTGGAAGAGTCCTGGGAGCCACTGTGCTTCTTGGATGAGCTTTCCATTGCAATCGCTGTCTCCAGGTGCTCGAATTCTTGGAGCGAGCTGAGCGAGAGGTTGTCGTGGTCGGTGGGTTTGACGAAATATTTTTTTGTGAGAGTATCATAGTCCGGGGTACTGCCAAAACTGCCGCGCATGCTTCCTACACTGCCGATTGACTCCTTGTGGCTGCCAAGGCTCCCGAACCGACTGCTTCCAGCCTCGAAGTCAGTTATTTCTTCCTCCTTTATGTCCTCCAACGGTCCCCGGTCATATTCCACTTCATACATTCGGGCGTCGCTGTGGAACTGCATCTCAATCCACTTCTTGTTGCCATCGTATTGCTCTTCGTCGGAGTAGGATTGGGAGTACTGATCCTCGTTGGATGCTTGAGGTGGGCTCTCCTCAGACTCGAGCTCGAAAAGTTCGTTGCCTAAACGCTGACTTGCAGAATCCTTGATCGCAGCCTCCTTTTCCTTCTGGGTTTCTGTCAGAAGTTTTTCCACTTCTCTGTCGTATTTCTTGCTGCTCGAATACGAAGTTGCACCTATGCGAATGCTCTTGCCTTCGGTGTCGCATTCTTCAGCTTCCTTGCCGACCTCTTCGATGACTACGAAGTCGTCTATGATGTCAGGTTTATCTACTAATTCAAAGGAATCACTGTCTGGAGAGTGTCGGTCTTTTTCTTTGTCTACGATGGTGTCCGCCGATATTCCAGATGCTGAAGAGGTGGACATACTGGCTTGTTGGAGAAGAGAACCCGATGGTGTGAAGGTAGTATCGTAAGCCTCGTCTTCGAGGTTGGACATACTGTGTTTGCGCTCAAACGGTAGGGACTCCAGCGTGGGACTCTGTCTGCCTGACCTTTGAGTAAAAGTCGCAGAGAAGTACTCACTCGTCTCTTCCGGAAATACATCTTGGGAAGGTTTCGTTTCAATTTCTTTCAGTAGGATTTCCGATTGAGAAACAGATTTCGGTGACTCCAGCGGTTGATCTGTCTTCACGGAAGATACAACGGAAGATGGCACTTCGATTACTTTGTACTCATCCGCCTCAACGTCTTCGCTCACATCTTGTTCCTCTAACGTTGTCGTGTCCTCGCTTATCTGTTGGAATATCATCTCCGAGGACCTCTTCATGCGGTAAGGAACTTCGGCCTCGTTAATGTCATAGACACCTTCCTCGTCGCCATCGCCTCCCTCTTTCGACTCTGCAGCACCCTCATCATCTAATACTAGTTCGGCATTGTCTTCCAATTCCTCCTTCTCCGCCTCAGCTTCTGCATCCGAGCCAACCAGTGTCTCCGACAACTCACTCGTGCTATCTATGCTTCCTAAGTGACCTGAGCTTAAAGAGTTTAAGGATTTCATTGACTCTCTCGAACTCAACGAAGACACTGCTGTGTGATAGTCTTGAGACGTCGCACGGGTGTCCGAAGAGTGATCTACTGACATCAGCGCCGTCTCATACTCCGAGAATGTCCCAGACGGTACCGTCGACTGCAGAGCTTCGATGTCTGACGAACTCGGTCTACTGCCACTCCCAATTTCGTATTCGCACGACTGGTACTGGCTGCTTTCTCCAGAGCTCGACCCAATATCCGCTTCGCTTTCCGAGTGCAGCTTTCTAGATTTCAGTGGCTTATGCCTCCGTCTCGGCACTGGTTGGGGAGTCAGCAGTGTAAAGTTATCGTCCCGATTCTCTGCGTCGGACCCACTCACCGGTAACGGGGACTCTTCGTCCCTCAATTCCTCCAAGACCGTAATCACAGGTTCCGTGTCACAGGTCGCAAAAATTTCCATGACTTCGCTCGACTTGCCCTTCAGGGTCTCTTCAGATTCTTTCGTTTCCTTCGAGTCTTGTTTCCGTGGCTTGGCCACTGGAGAGCCCGATGCCACAGAGTCTCGGTCCGCGTCATGCTCCATCGACGGTGCTTTGTACAGAAACGGCAGCTCGTTCGGTATCGGCTCTGGCTGCAACTTGAACTGGAACTCCGAAGGCGAGTCTTTGATCTGAAACACCGTTTCGCTGTTCTCACTCAACTCCTCGATCAAGTCTTGTTTAGCCGCCTCTAACGATTCCTTAACCTCTGCGATCTCCTTCTTCACCACCTGGTCCAACACGGTGATCGCATACTTTGCACTCAAATCGACGTTTTGTAGGTTCTCGGTAGTGAGTTTGAAGGCACTGACGTCAGATTGGCCAATTTTCTCGCGTTTCTCTAGCTTGTCGCCCAGCTTCTTGTGGTCATCGAGCTTGATTTTCGTTGGCTCATCCCACTTCCACGTTTTTGCGTCGGTTTTTTGCTCCTGAGCCTTAGCCCTGTCTTCATCGGTATCGGAAGGTGGATATTCCAGCTTCTCGGGGCTAGACGGTCTTTCTTCTGTCGTTTCAACTTCTTTTTTCGGACTCTTATCTGCTTCTAGGGAAGCGCCTTTCAAGGAAGACTCGGATTTTTTATCCACATCATCATCCCCTGGGATAACTGCGTCGAAGCTGTCCGGTTGACTTTGCGTGTCAGACTTCATCACGTCGATTGACTCTTCATCTGACTTGCCATCATCGCTTTGCGGCAGCTGATCATCCTGCAGTTTTGGGAAGTCGCCCAGTCTGTCTTCCTTCGTTGGCGTTTTCGCTTCGTACTCCCGTTGCAAGGTGTCCATCAGCTCTTGACAACTTATATCTAATTTATCCTCTATCAGTTCTTTTTCTTGTTCTAAATCTTGTTCACTTACTGGAGTAACAGTGAACTTACTTTTAACAGCAGTTGCCGGCGACTTCGGCTGGCTGACAGTCTTGTCTTTCAATTCCTCTGCTGAAATTTGTGGGACACTATACTTTTCTACCCCGCCCATTGCTAAACTAGACTGGTACTCTTCCAACTCCTTATCGAACGCCTGGGAAGGCTGCAGGGTTTCTGTTATTTCGATCTTCTCGTCACCAATCATCCAGTCGACTGGTTTGATCTCTAACTCTTTAATCTTCAGTCTCGGAGATACCATGGGTGGACTTTCAATCTCGAAGCTGTCACCCTTTCGTCCCCTCGCTGAACCAATAGACGCCCGTTGCTCGCGCGTTAATGAGTAATCGAGGTTCGTATCTTCAGAAACTGTGCTCGGACTAATAGTGATGTCGCGGTCCACGTAAATCTTTTCAAAGGAATCGAGCGTTGTGCTCTCATGAAAAGACGCGTGACTGCTTTCTTTGGCTTCCTGACTTCGGCTACCGCCGAAATCCTGAGATACTCTCTCGGAAATTTTAACGTCATCTATCTCCAGCGACGGCACGTCCATGGAATCCTGCCTGGATTGCATATCCGGCTCGAGGATTTCCAGCACCTTCGCTCCGGACAGCTCTGAGTACTCTTTCGGAATGTTCGGATGACTTTCGTAGATCTCCTGCTCCGTTTCGGGGTAGTAACTTTGACTGCTAGCTTGTGTGGTTGCCTTATCCGATAATCCGGACTTAGAGGCGACGTCCACGTCATTGGATGTCAAATCTGCATCTTCCAAATCTATCTGCTCAGAGATACTGCTCGGACTCATCGTGATGTCTCTATCTTGAAGCTTGGCTTGAGAAGAAGACAGAGCACAACTGTCATGAATTGAAGATTCTTCATCCTTCGTCAGGTCCTCGCTAAAACTGCCACTATCTTTAGTAGACGTTTTTTCCAGGATAGGTGTCTTAACGAGAGAATGCGGTTCTGAATCTTTGTGCATAATATCTTCGAACTTCCTAGTCAAGTCGTCAGCCAGCTTGTCATCCAAACTTTCCGAGTCCCCAGCCTCTTCTATTTGTTCTAGAGTTTCCTGACTACAAACTTTGCGTAGCTCATCTATGGATTTGCCCTGAATCTCAGTCTCTATCGATTGTACAATGGTTTGAGCGATGTCTCGAGCCTGGGATTCAGCGGCCATAAGCTTCTGCTCCTCTTCCACGAACTCGTCTATAGAACTCTGAACCGAGGCCCAGTCGAGACCCCTACCGGGAACCAACTCCTGCGGTCGCGCCTTTAGGTTAACTCGAGAACTGAACGATTCAGCGCTATCTTCGAATGAATCTTCCTGGACACTCTTCTCTTTAATGTATGCAGAAATGTCCTTCGATTCAGTGAAGACTTTCTTCGGATCGATAAGGTCTTCTTTCGTTGTTGGTAACTCTTGTTCGAGCTGCATAGACACTCCAACAAGATTTTCTTTGATTCGCATGGAATCTGATTCTTCAACAACAATTTTGTCCTTGTCCTCCTGAAGTTTGGTCTTCTGGGCCTCCTTAATCTGAGTACTTATTCCAGATGCTTTAGCATCGATCACTTGCTTCGCGTCAGTGATATTAATAGCCATTTGTTGCATTGTCGTAGTATCCAACTCTTTAACTTTTTTTGCCGTTTCCTGAATCAATTCTTCCGGTGAATGTTTAGTGAGCTCGCTGGTCTGGGTTTCTTTCTTAGCCACGTGCTCTTTCTCCTCATGAAGGACTATTTTATCCGCACCTTTCGATATTTCTGATGACTTGATTTCCTTCGTTTCCTTCGTTAGTAACTCAGTCTTATCAACTTTGGAGATTATATTAGAAACACTTTCGTCTAGTACTAGCGCTTCGTCAAAAGCTTTTGGGATTTTGCCAAAGTCAAGCGAAAAACCGAACCTATCGCTCTTCGATGAGGTTTCTTGGAACTTCTCTGATTTCACTTCCTCTGTCTTCTTGGTGACTGTCGTTTTGCTAGGGATTCGTTTAGGAATTCGAGATTCGAATTCCGGTTTTGTTTCTGGTTCTAATTTTGTTTCTGATTCCACCTTCATTTCCAAATCCATATGCTTATCCAATTTCGTTGTTACCTTGTCATCGTCGCCCTCCTTAGACTTGTGTTTCTTGTCCTTTTCTGCCATGGCTGCGGAAATAGGAATTCGCGATTCCTTTTTCGCACCCTTCGCCACGAATAAGTCAGACCTATCGATGTCAGATGGTTCCAATTCTAGTTTCGTTAATGACATTCGTTTCTCTTCTATCTTCGTTGTGAACATACGTTCGATTTCTTTCTCCGCTTGGGTTTTCAGTGCTTCCAATTCTTCATCGCTGTCCTTGAGTGACGTCGACTCTTCCGGTTTCGATATACTAACTGTAGTATCCGAAATCACATCTGCCACATTGTAAGGCCTCTTCTCCTCTACTTTCAATTCCTCGGACATCTCCTTCAACTCTTCTTCAGTCATTTTATCGGTCTCTTTCATAAATTCCAGGTAATCTACTTCACCCAACATAACGCCTTTTTCTTCCTCGACCTTCACATCTTTTCCCACTTCTATGTCTGCATCTTTTATACCTTTCACCCCTTCTTTATCCAATTCTCCCACCTCCTTCTTACTTTCCTTTTCAATCTTCTCTTCAGGTACTTTCACCTCTTTTTTCTCATCCCCAATCTCCATCAGCAATTTCCCATCCTTCGTCATCGATTCATCTGCCTTCTCTTCCTTCATCTGCTTCTCCAATGGTGGAACCTCTCCTACTTCCTTATATACCACCTGTTCTTCCTTCTTCGACCTCGTTGAAGATACGATTTCCGGTTCTTCGGCACTCCTGCTCAATCCCTCCGTAACAGACGACTTCTTCGGCAACAGTTTGATCGTCGACAACTCTTTCTGTATCTGCTCTTCAAAGTAATGCGCTTTCTCCGCGACAGAACACTCCGACATATCCGGCACTGTCACATCCTCGACGATCTCCGACTTGATCTCTCCAGAAATGGCCTCGGTCTCATCTTCAGAGATGACGTTCTGCAAATAGTCGCTGTCGCTTTCGTTGTACGTGAGCTGCGATGTCCTGGACACCTCGGATTCAGAGCGCTGGTAACTGTCTCGCTTCCGCGCAATGTCCTCCCAGAACTTGCGCTTCTCTGAGTAGGTCTGATTCTCAAAACTGGGCGAGGTGTCGTCCTGGCCGCTTACTTTAGTTGGAAAACTAGCATCTACGGATTCTAGGGAACAAGCCGCTTTTTGCGCTAGGGTTTCGTGGATTGTAGCGTCATCTAGAACAAGAACGAGAAATGCCGATTTCCTCAGTGTCAGTGTTTTATTAATATCAACAGGTCATTACAGATGTCTGTACAACTTGGTTTTCGAACGTCGGCGGAGTTTTTTGGAATAGTTAGCAAGAGGCGGTGAGATAGCGTCTTAACGTTAGGGAATAGATTTATTTGACTTATACAACAGTAACAGCAACGATAATAAATTATTCTGCATCAACGTGTAACCGTACATTGGTTAAATGTAAATATTTGTATGTATTCAACTCTTAAATCGTTACATTTGAATATGAGGAACGGTGTAAGGCGAACATGTAGTCATCTGATTAGGACTCGACGTTATTGTCTGTGATGATGTCGAGGACGGCAGTTCTTTCAAGTAACCCGGTATATTAGTCTTATTAGCACGGGAAAAGAGTTCTATACAATTTTTTCTTACATTGTACTCAAGATTCTGTACTTTTATTGCCAGTTTTAAAAACCATTTGTTAACATTCAAACAAATTAAGTAATATTTATTTATTCCTATGTGATTAACAAACGAAATAAGTTTTTTGTAGGTACTAAATGTGATTTGGAAATATCAGGCTGACTTAGAAGTGTTTAGTCATTAATCAAATTAGTTTAAGGACGCCATATCAGGGCTAATCAATGCATTAACTAATATAATATGGACAATTATTCATCGCAATACGCATTAAAATTAATATTAGATATTAGTTTTAATTTACAATTAATTTACATGACATAAGTTATACATAAAAAAGTTTACCTAATTCAAATAATTATTTACCTGAAATAGCCTTAAGAAAACGAAAAAGCCTGGTTCAAGTCCATAGTTTGATGATTCAGTTAAATATTTATCTGATTCGCGTAAACGTTCGTTTGTTTCTGTCGTTTGACGTTTACTTGAAATGTAACCCTTTTTTCGTGTATGTATGGATGACAAAACAAATTTGATAGTTTTTTTTAATGAATATAGTAAATATATATGTGGCAACATTTACAATATCGAATTTTCTTCAAATAACATATAACCTGCAATTTTGGCAGTTAAATAAATTATGACAACCATGTTTTATTCTATTACACAGAAAAGAGGAAAATTTAACATAATAATTCGATGACATCCAAAACTATTATTTAGACCATATAATATCTAAAGTTAAAATGAACAAGTCCAACATTTATGTTATTGTGTCATTTTTCGAACCTTTAAACTATAGAAAACCAATCTCTACGGTTTATCTAATCCTTTTACCTCCAGCTTAATTTGAATTCCTTAAAAATTCTTAATTTGAATTCCTTTACAATTCAAATTAAGCAACCTCCTCTATCCAACTCTGTGCATTTTTTACTCCCCTATAGGAAAATTTTGCAGCGTTTATCGTAATTTTATTTTACTGCATTCATTCCATATGAATACTGTACCCGATTGATGCATATATGGGCAATTTTTGTTCAAACTTATGACGGTATATGTACTCTGCTGGTCCTATTAGACTACTTCCATTTCTTCGCCAAACTCTATGTTGAATATAGCGGATCAAAAAAATGATAATTTCCCTAAAAAACAGCGACAAAAATCATCAACCCATCTAATAATCATCACAACGATATGACGTCCTTTATTCGATGCTCATTATCTCTTATATACTGTCGTTATCTAATTCCTCGATTAACGAAATCAATGTCATCACATGTACCCAATATCCACAGAACTCATTTTCCCGACTAGTCACTTCGACAGATAATACTTCACATCATCACGACTCTACCCCTCCTCCCTCACAAACAACCACCCATCCTCAAACTTCCTCAACATATCTACCTCAAAAAATATATTTCCTCCCCCATCTCAACCCTCAACAACCTCCACAAAAGTCCGCTACCCAAACAACTCATCGCATGCAACACCCCCATCCCCCACCCTCCAACTCGACAAAGCCCGGTGCAAAAGAAAACCACTTCCCCAACTCAATCTTCCTCAACCACCCCCCCTACTCCAGATCCTCCACATCGGTGTGCCCCTGGTCGCTCGTGCCATCCTCCATCCCGTCCCGCACCCCCAACAAGTTCCCCTCCATCTTGTTCACGTTCTTCATCACAATCTGCGAAGCCGCCAGCACGTCCAGCTCCTCGATGGAGTCCAGTCCGCAGGCCCCTTCCTGCACGTCCTCCTCGTCCGAGGCCTCCATCTCCTCAGTGTCCGTCGTCGGCATCACCACGATCTCCGGGGTCGTCGACTTGGCCTTGACCGTCGGGTCGTCCACGGACATGCGGCTCCTAACCTCCACCGAGAACGGGCCGTCGCCCTCCTTGGTCGTGATCGTCTCCCCGGCGAACTCGCACAGGATGTCCGACCTCGGCTGCACGTAGATCGGCTCGTCGTCCTCGTCGTTCGACCAGCAGTCCTCCATGTCGGTCTCGGCCTGGCGCGCGCTGTCCTTCGGTTGGACCTTCAGGTTGAACAGACTCTGCGCCTTCTTCTCCGCCTCGTTGCCCTCGTTGTCGCTGCCGTCGATCTCGTCCACGTCCGTCAGGTTCTCCGCGTAGCTGCCCCTGCGGCTGCGGTTGTACGTTTCCTCGGCGTTGAGGTTGAGCTTGTACGACTTGTCGCAGCCGTCAACGGTCACCGAGATGGTCGGGTGCGGCAGAATTGGACTCGGAGCGCGCACCCCCGGGGTGTTGATCTGCGCCAGCTCGCCCTCGGAGTCGGTGTCGGAGAAGTGGAGCGACGCGTTGTTCATGAGGGCATTTAGCCGGCGTCGCGTGCTGCGCACCTTGCGTTTAGGCTTGGCGCCATCCTCGGGGCGGGAGGCCTGCTTCTGGCCAACCTGGCAGTGGATCTGCTTGAGAGCGTCCAGCTCGGCGCCAGACTTGACGGCTTCCATGGCTCTAGGGCCGGAAGAAACAGAAAAAAGGTCAGGTCAGAGGGGCCTGGTTGGGCGCCCTGGTGAATGATGGCTTGATGGGAGGATGAGGGGTTAGTATCGGGGTTGATGCTGGTTGGCGATGAATGTCAACGGTATATTCCTCACAGTTCCCTCAAAGTCAAGTTTGAGTGACTGGGGTTCCTCTGAGTTGACTTAAGGTTGACTTTGCGGAATGAAGGTTTACTGGGTGGTGTTCGGCTGGCGCTTTCAACTCACAGGGTTGCTGCTGGGTCTCTGGTAGTCAGGCTATTTCAGGGGAGAGAGTGCAGAGTCATAGCAGTGCCTCGGCGGATAGCTCGGGACTAACTACGAGGTCTGGCGTGGCCCTGCGACAATTTGTTGATACCGTTAAGTGTAATTGAGTTAGGGAAGCCTTACGCCGTCTCGAGTCGTAAGGGGATTAACGTGCCTCCTTAAATAGAGATAGTAAGAATGCTGCGCGTTTTCCTTGAATCGCATTATCGTTGACCCGCGGGCCGAATTTTGCTTGGAACCCCGACCGGAAGATCGCGCGATGCTCGAATCCCATTTCGTTTTGCACCTTGCTTTGCGAGGGTTTTACTGAGGAGGTGGGGGGATACGTACCCGCGTACTCCTTCTGCAGGGTGTCGGTGATGAATTTCTTCTCGGAAGGGGAGGCGGATTTCGGCTCGTCGCGCTTCTCTTCGTTCTCGCCTTTGCGCTTCGACTTCAGCTGGTCCATTTTTTGGCTGATTATGTTGGAGTCCTCGGCATCTGGGAATTGCATTTGGGTTTAGGTGGATACTGCTGAAAGGCTGATTGATATGAGTTTAAAAAAAATGAACATAATTTGTGTGGAATTGAATGATTTTAACTGAATGGAATTTTGGTATGAATCTTTTGAGTTGAAACATCTTTTCGCAGATAATAAGAGTAACGCGTTTTCTGTTGCGAATTTCAAATTTAATAGTTTGGAATACTTTGTCACAGAATTATTAAATTCTATTAATGTTTCAATAATAACCAGCACTTGACGTTTATAATCAGTGGGAAGTACCGGAAGGTTTTGCGAAGTCTACCTTAACCGTATAATTTACTTGCTCGTCCGTTCGATAACTATCTCTAATACACTTAGGCACCATCCTTGGAGAACAAGATTATTCAAACTTGTGTCTTCTTCAATCTTGGGATTTAATGGGATGACGTACCATCTGCTTAACGTTTTTCGTCTATTCGCCTCTAAGTGTATTTTCTAAATTATCATAAATCATTTTACCTACAATTATATTATTGTTTGAACTTGGTATCAAAAGAAAACTCCACATCTCATTACCATCATGACGTTCTAAACGTTCTCATTCCAAGCCTTCATTGTCGCCCTTTTAATCAGCATTGAACCGACTCATCCCCCGAACATTTACCTTCGGCTTTGGCTTGTCGACCTTTACCACATAGGGCTTCTGGAAGTAAAATATTGAGGACGCAAATCGGTTGTTGCGCCGGTTCACCCTTCGCCACCTTTGGCTCTCGCATGAACAGCATCCTCGCTACCGGATCAAGCAGCGGATCCTTCACCTTCACGTGGAAAGACAGCCGGTTCTGTCGGAAGGCTTTGAACGTGAACTTCAGTTGCGAGCCAGACTTGGTCACGGGGACAAGGTTACCAGAGAATTCGATGTACAGGTCCTTCCCGTCGAGAGCCTGGGTTAAAAATTTCGATTTGGTCAGACTAACCAGGGGAACAAAAACTTTATTAAGTAATTCGACAGGATCAATCTGTTGCTTACTTCTACATCCCGGCTCTTAACGATCTCCTTGAATTCTTCCTGTTTTTCCAACGTGTGAATACCTTCCTTGCCATCGGTCATGCACAAGATACGAAGGGTCGCCTCAACTATGTCCACCCTCTTCGAATAGATGATAAAACTGGAAGAAACGAATTAAGACACTTAGTTTACAAGGGAATTATGAGAAAATGTTTTATTATGAAAGTAACTAATTCGGTTAAAAGAGGTAATTCTTTTACATGTAGAGGATGAAGATGAAGAAGATGAAAAGGGATGATTGGTGTGATGATGCGAATGTAGTATGATGTAGAAGATTATTTAGATGATGATGATGTGATTATTTAGATGACGGTGTTGAGAATTGTTTGATATCGCTGTAGATGACGATAAAGGATACGCAGTTTTGAACATTTGTTAGAAATAGAGAATAGCATTCAGCTAGTAGAGAATCTTTTATCGCGAGTGAGCAGAAGACCAGCTCTGCACCCCAAAAAGGATGGAAAGCTGGATTTCCTGAAGTGAGTTTCGGAGAAGTGCTAATTTTCACACTGGTGATAAAAATTGTCACTTTCCCATTCGTGACTTAGTTACTGATTGGAGAAATTGCTACTTTTTCCACTCGATGGAAAAGTAGGCACTTCTTCCACATTCACTAGTTAGGATAAACACGCTACTTAATGAATTTTTCACTCTCACTTATTGTACTTATTATACTCACTTATATACCATTTCTGTCTCAAATGATTTAATATTGAAGTTAATTTGATATTTCATTATCACTTTTTTTCAATGTACAAGTAAAAATCTTGCAGATTTTTACTTGTGCAGAAAATGATAAATCAGCACTGGTCGCACATTTGTTTAAACTGACACGGCTCTATGGATTCAATTAAATGCTGTGCGTAAACTTACTTAGTAACGAACGGCACGAATAAGGATTCTTTATAAAGCTCGGTCGCCATTTTCGGCACCTCGTGAATGTTTCGGCAATCTATGAGAAGAAATCTCGCGGAGACAGTCGTCGTGAACGATATTCGATCATTCATAAATGTTAAGGGTGTCGACCCGGTGACGTCCTCCCATTGCGCTTCGCTTGTGCCGCCTGAAACAGATCCGAAACAGATATTTCCCTCTCATTTCTTTACCCAGCAATCGAGAACCAATGCAAATTAAACATGTATACATTGTATCAAATTGGAATAAATAGTGACCAATGAGAAATCAGTATTTATCAAGTATCAAACTGGAGACTTCCATTTCAATTCAATTTTATTCAGTTTTCCGCCATTTTAATGTACAGCTGAATACGATTTTTTACAATTATTTTTTCTGAAAAAAGAAAAAGGATTTCTCATTGGTTGTCATTTATTCCAGTTTGATATAATTTATACAGTTTTAACCAAATTGTGCCAATTTCCATTTTACAATTTAAATTTGAATTGATTGACGATTGTTGGGTATGCATAAGTTAGTGAATTTTATCCATAATAAGCTAAGAGAGAGTATCACATTACAGCTGACCGAGCGGAAAGTGCTTGTTTTCTACTCTACGTGAGCATACCTGAAAGGGAGCGAAAATTGTCCTTGATATATTCGTTCAATAAGCAATTATTCCTTCTAATTTTTTATAGAAAAAGAAACGTGTGCAACTAGGAAGAAAATGTGCAGCTAGACCCTGAATGGTGACTTAGTTTTCTTTCCTAGCTTAATAATTTTTAAGAGAGCGAGAGAGTAATCGTACCGATTATCGTGATGTAACAGTAATGTAGATAAGAGTGTTGAATGTGTTCGTTAAATGAAAATATTAAACTGAAGATATTTTTTAAGATATATGTACTTTCATTTGGGTTTTAATTGCGGCTTGAGTAAATTTAGAAAAAAATTATCTTGAAAACTGCGTTTTGTTTAATTTTATTAGATTAACAAAATTGATTATTCTACTACTTTAAAATTGCTACTTTACTGCACTATCACATTCAGAAAAACAATACTGAAATTATAAATAATGTTATTAGTTATGACGGTTCAAACAAAGAATTTAGAAATTATCTTTGCTACAAATTTATTTAGGAAAAACAAAATAGAACAGTCAATGTGTATTCTACCTAATGTATATCTAAGGGATGTCGCAAACGTTTGAAAACATTAAATTATATTTCGAGACGTTTTACCGTTTCCAGATTTTTGCGTCACTTTGTATATTCGCGGGGGATATATAAATATAGATCTATACACTTGCATTGGCGGTTTGATCGTCGATTAGAATTTCATTCGCGTACTTTCATTTCACAATGTACTTTCACAATGTAAGTTTTAGATGATCCATAATTTATGAAAATCGTGTACAACTGCTGACTTACGCAAAAAAAATCATGTATAAACGCTACTGAAAATGAAACTTCACAATATATTTACCACAAAAAATCTAGTTAATTTTAGTTATTTGTCAGACTAATTTAAAATGATCGAGAATTTAAATATGTTTTACTAAAGTAATTGCTAGAATGAAGAGTCGAAAATTTCATCCATTCTGTATTTACATCGATGAAGCATTCATTCTCTTTTATGTATTGTACATTAATATACAATTAAATTTCATAAGTACGGACGATAATACTGAAAGTATCATTATTAATTCACATACGTACACCGAAAACGTTTGCTGATGGCTTTTTTCGTCCATGGGGCGAACGATATTTTTTTTGTCTTACCTGCATACAAAATTAACTTTTTGTCGTACCTGCACAAAAATAACCTTTTTAATGCCTGCATATCGGGCGTAAAGTGGTTATTTTCCGCCCTCGGGCGGAAAATGATCGGGTGGAAAATTGAGCGGGCGGAAAAAAGGCCCTAGGGCGCAAAATATTGGGCGGAAAAGAACAATTTTGCTCCCTCTATACAGACACTCAAAACGGTCATTTTTTATACAGGTAAGACAAAAAATATCGTTCGCACCTCGGACGAAAACACCTATTTTGCGCCCTTGGTACGAAATATACTATTTTCTTCAGCTTTGTTAAGTTGAAGAGTATATTTAGTTCTATTCGTCTGATTTTTTTCATAATTTTATGACACATCCCCTAAGAGGAGTTACATTTTGAAAAAGGGGGTGTTACGTAAAAGTATCTGAAATTTTGCAATTTTCGATAAATAATGTTATGTGGAATCTGAAATAACATAATATTGAAAATTTGAGCTATATTTGCACATTTGTATTCACCAAATTATCCATTTTAACCCCTACGCTCGTCCTAGACTTAAGGTGGCTATGTTTCAGTCAGTCTTTTAGAAAATAAAACATTTTTCATAAAGAAAATTCACCGTCCTAACTAGAAAACAGGCATCTTATATTATACTGATGTATTTTTTCCATACATATTGTTTCCATATTTTTTCCATACATACGGAAAAAATACATAAGTAAGCTGCCTGTTTCCTAGTTAGCAGGGTGAATTTTCTATGAAAAATGTTTTATTTTTCAATAAAAGGATTTACATTTAGATTAAACATAATTTATTTTCGAGGTCAACATTGCTTATTCTTGCCTCAAAAATAATATTTTGACCGCAAGAGGTAATCGTGTTAAATTAAACTGGGGAATGCGACATAAAATTATGAAGACGTATAGAATTAAATATACTCTTCAACTTAACAAAGCATTTTTTTGAAAAAAAAAATTTGTTTTCAACTACTAAAAATTCAAACTATTCCTAAGAAAAAAAACAGTACGCCATTGAAACCGCAGTGGAAAATAACATTCACTCACATTTTTTCAGATTTTTCCTATCATTCCTTCATGTAGCTGAAATCAGCACCTTACCATATCCTTAAATTGTAGAAAAATGAGATATAAATACACTGTTCATGTGATTTAATCAAACTTTAAATATTAAATACTATAACTTCAAATACAGTCGAATATCTGCGTAGATGTAATATTTAGGAAAAATTGGTAAATTAACCCATTCCCTGTTGCAAGGATTCAGGAGGATACAAAACGTACTCTCCTATATTGTTATAGCAGGGAATGAGTTAAATAATGATATTGCAAGGCCCCAAATAAAAGTTACACCATGTTCTCTAGTCACTAGGAATAAATGTTCAAGAATAATTGAAATGTTGTTTCTAATTTTTGAAAGACAGTTTCGTAGAATTCAATACTAGATGCACAGAGAAAACTGACTCGTAAAAGCTGCGAAAGCTTTTACGTACAAAGCTTGCTTAAAGTAAAGTGTTGTTCGTAGTTTTTACGAATTAGTTTTTCCAGTGAAGAAACGTCGAAATCGTCTATAAAACATGAAAATATTTAAATTAATTATTGTATATTTCAAAGTTATATGAGGAACCAGTACATTTCAAATAAGTACACGGAAAAAAATGTGGGTTATCAGACGCACCGCGTATAGGACAACTGAAGCTCTGGTCGCTTGGCGCATCAGTTATTCCGATTTCGGGTCATCGGTTGCGCCAAAAGTAAGGGTAACCGGTGTCCTC
>JABFPB010001645.1:0-24014 GCA_022817645.1 Ceratoteleas bidentatus | reverse complement strand
GCGAGAACTCCAAAGTGGGGGTTTAGGAACGCCGACATGGCGTTTTCCGAACTCCGATTTGTCGGGGTACCCTATCCTCGACAGGTGGCGCTGGCCAACCTCCACCTTTCTCTCAGTGTAGCTTAGGTAAAAAATAAGATAAAAAAAGTTATATTCCAAATGTTGTTTTGGTTCTTCCTTTTTAAGTTACAGGCAATTTAAAATTAAAACTGCTCTTGAATGATGACGTAATTAATTATTTATAATATGTTTACTATTTTTCTTACTTAGTCATCAATATTTTATTTTCCAACAATTTGGTTATATTATGCGGCGTTGGTTAACTTAATTTAAAAAGGCCTGGATAAAAAAAATGTTCAATTATTTCAACAATTATTTAACAAATAAATGTTATTCATACCATTTCAAACATTATGTTTCGAAAATCCGTCACCACTTAAATGCCATGTTTCAAAAACTTTCGAACGAAAAGTTCTCGTGGGAACGCGAAAAAGTTCGGAGAAACGTCCGAGCGGATTTTCCCAAGATGGGAAGTAAACGTCGTTTGAAAAGGTTTGATGAATGTTACGCAAACGTTTTTTACGGCGTTAGGTGTAACCGAGAACTGTCGAGGATTAATTTTATATTCATATTTATATTTGCGCAGGCGATGATGTCATGGGCTCGAGCGAAATTCTCGGCTTCGAATACCCGCAGAATAAATAACGCGGTTGAAGTGGCGGGAGCGCGAGTGTCTCGCGCGGATAATTGAAAACGGAAGACGGGAGGCTCAGCGGAAAAGCGCCCGTCATCGGGGGATAATTGATTTATGGAAAAGGTCGGACGGAAAATTTGTTTCAATTAAAAAGTCAGATTTGATTTGTTCGCGCGTTTAATTTGTACTGCGGACTTAATGAAGTGCAGTTTTTACAATCGCGAAAATAGAAAAGGATCGGTGAGATAATTCGGGACAATTTTTTTATTGGAGTTTTGAAGGAAATTATCGGCAAATTGCATGTTTAAGCAGGTTTAATTTGAAGTCAGTTTTTTTTTCAACTTTGTTGATCAAAATGTTTAAATTGCACTTTTTTTTAATTGAATAAAATATTACTTCAAAGTTTCGAAACTTATTTAACTTTAAAGACATTATATTTTAAATTATGAATTTGAAATATAATAAATATTAACAGTCGAAAATCAGTTTTAGAAATTGACAATTGTTTTATTAAAAAATTGCAAAACCCATTTTAAAATTACTTTGGGATGTAGAAAAATATTTGATTTTTTTTCGAAAATAACAATGACCAATCTTCAAAGATTTTTTTACTTTCGCTGTTTACCTCCATAAGCAAAAAGGGCAGTAACACTTATAAGAACGAACGAAAAAACGCGAAAATCATAACGAAGTAGATTGAATGCGGCAGAACCGCGGGCAAGCGAAATACAGTTGATTAGAAGCGTCCCGCGCGGCATACTTACAGAAAGCGTAATTTGCGAGCGGTCATAAAATGACGGTCATTCCCTGCGCAGGAACACGTGACTGTCAGGACTGGTCACGTATGACTAAAGCCGATAACGAGCGCCGATGGCACTTATTTGGCATTTAATCTCTTATCGGCCTGCGGTTACGAATGTCGCGGGGTTAAGGTTAATTTAATCACGCAAATTAATTAGAAATGAATAAAGAAAGCGGCGTAAAATGGCAGTTTTACTGCGTCTAAATCGTCGTCAATAAATGCAATGACCATTTTAATATTATTAATGATTTTTTTATTTTTTTATTTTACACCACAATTTTTCATGTGATTTAAAATTGTAACTAATGTTGAAAAGTATTGTTTTAAAATTAAATTAAATATGATTTTTCCCATACGTGCCCCGAAAACGTCATATTTCCAACCTCGAAATCGGGACGAAAGTTGACATTTGCCGACGAAGTTTTCCGGTAGCCAAACGGCTCTTTGCGTCCCGGCTGTCAACTTTCGTCTCTCATTTCTCGGTTAGAAATTTGACGTTTTTCAGTCCTCGCATGAGAAAAAATATCGTGTGCGACTTGTGCGACTCCGTTGAGTATTTTTCAGCCCTCGGCTTCGTCTCGGGCTAAAAATCCACTCGTCGGAAATCATCAACTTTCCTCCCTACTTTTGAAATGGAATTTGTTCAATTTAATATTTCCGAATAAAAAATATTTTAATTCTATACTCTAATTATGTCATCAGTGCAATTAATTTTAAATTTCATAATTGAAATTTTTAATTAATATAATTTTTTATTTCATAATTGAAATTAAAAATTAATGGAACATAATTTTCTTAACTATAGAACGCCCGATGGCACTTTTTTTGCCAAATCCAAAAGTTTATTGTAAGTCTTACTGTATTTTTATTTTAGAGTATTTATTTCATATCATTATGCTATTTAGTCTGATATTTAGTAATCCACTATACCACCATAACGCCCTCGGAAGTCCAATGGCACATTTTTACGCCAGTGAATATACATTTATTAGAATATATTTTGAACTGTACCGGGTTTCGTATTTTAAGTTACCTATCAATATTTTGAAGGAACATTAATTATTCTCTTTTCTATTAATTTGTTTTTATCATTTTATGTTAGCATAATTAATACCAATACATTTGAACGAAGGTCAGTATTGTCTTCAAACTGAAATTGTTCAGTTTCATTAAAAAAAAAAATGTCCCTTAAATTTATGTTAATATGTTGGTGTTGTTGATATGTTTTAATAAAAAATATTGGTATTATATAAAGGATGGATTTTTATACAATTTTTTGTAATTTTTTCCGAGAAATTATTTAAAAAATCATCACTGGCCAATTTTTGCGCCACTGGGCTTTCAAGCCGGTATGCACCGGCCGGGCTTTCTAGTGTTAACCAAGATTCTACACTTTTAGTCATGAATTTGGAGATGAATTTTTTAATTTTAAATTGAAATTTTTATATTTTTCGTGAGAAAAATGAAACGAAATGTTTCATTTATACTCTTTTTTCAGTTAATTAAATTTCAAATAAATTTTGAAAATACTGTTTTTAATTAAATTACATACAATTTTTATTATTTTTTTATTTTGTGTGCAATGGATTTTGAAAATAAAATGTGTAAATTTTATATTTCTCACGAGTACAAAAAAAAAGGAAATTTCGAAACGTGTGAAAAAGAGTGGTTAATTGAATATATCCGGAATGATCTGAAAACAGTGTTTCATTTGTATTGAATTCTATGTAATTATGAGTGAGTTCGTAATTGATTTCGTTTCTTTCCCACAAGTCCGAGAATTACGTCACTGGGACGAGTAGAAGAAGGCGAAGAAACTTTAATTCGAAGAGTTTCAATTAGTGTCGACAACATGGAACACGGTATTAATTGATAAGTGTGTAAGGGAAAAATTGAGGAGTTTACAAGGATACGCCGAGTGCTGATTAAAGATTTCGAGTTTACAGATTTGAGTTGTTTGACCGAATTATACCTCGAGTTTGGAAACGTGTAATATCTATTAACCGATATTGATTTAAATGGACATATTTGTGTTTCCGGTGCATTAGCAAGCATTTTCTATTTTCATCCGATTCCAATGAAGGATCAACATTTTATTAAATACGGTTTCTTTCACTTTTAATCACGTGTTTAAAATACGATTTAATTCCAAAAATAAAACGGGTGAAATAAAAAATGATGGTTTTATTGCAATGCTTGATATTGACCTTTTTTACATGCGCAGCTTCTAATTACAAGACGATAAAATGGGATTAATTTTTTATTCAAAATTCAAGATATATGTTGAAATGAAAGTTTAATTTGAAACTCCTTTTGAACAAGAACTTTTTGTTTCAGATCATATATTATTTTGTACAACATTAACCCTTTTACTTCAAGTTAACAGTACACTGTTAAAAATATCCTTTTGGGCGAAAATAAAGCTTTTTGGCACAAAAGAAATCATTTTGGCAGAAAAGGAATCCTTTTCATTTAAAAGGAATCGTTTTCATTTAAAACGAATTTTTAGGTTAGTTTTTTCAGTGCTCCCTCCGTCTCTCTCTCTCACAACACCCACCGGAAAAATCAAAACAAACGCTCTCTCTCTCTGTCTCTTGCAAAGACACCTACACCTACCGGAAAATAGCAAAACAAATAAAAAATGGCGGACAACTCGACCGTTCGGCAATCGGGCCGAGACTGGCTTACGTTACGTTATCCTTGGTGTATATTTAAACGCTGCAATTTCCGCACGCGCTTACGTAACCGTGCGATCGCACGGCGGATTTTCGTGCCAAAAGCTCGTCGCCGATTGCGATTGGAGGATCGCGCGACAGAGCGCAAACGGTCCTCGGCGGCGCTCGAACGTGTCTTCGGGGCTCTCGAGTGTTTGGGGCTCGAGTGCGCGGCCGATTAGGAGGCGCGCCGATTGTGACATTTAATGCATGGCAAACACGCGGCGCGAATCCGCTCGAGTTAACAGTGTGATGGGACGTCAACCAATGGGGACATCCCGGGTGATTGAATGGCCGCGGCGATTGATCGGTTTGCGATTCGGAATTGGAGGGGTCGGGTCGGTTTTGGGCTGGAGTGCTGGTGGAGGAGGTTGTTGAGGGGTTTTGAGTTTGGAGTGATTGAGAAAGAAAATGGGGCAGTTGTGAGGGATTTTGGGAGGATGTGGGTTAGGAGTGATGTTGAAGTGATGTAAACATGTGGAACCAATGTGCGATTTGTAGATGGTGGACGAAGTGGTGGATATCGGAAATGAAAGTTTAGAGATCGATTTCGATGTCAGAATTCGACGTAAGATTCATTGAAAAGTGTCACTATAATGTGGTGCTGGGATTTGGAGGCAAGAAAAATTGGCATTACATTTATGAATGTTTATACATTTATTTTTCATTATTTTCATTGTCATTTTTGGTTTTTACGGATTTTTTATTAAAAGAAAATGATTCATTTATTTAAATTTTACGTATATTTATAAATGTTAACCTAACTCGAAAAATCTGTAAGTCTGATAACTTTTTGTTGGTCCAACAGATTTTTTGTAGAATCTGATAATGTGTTATCAGAATATAAATCAATATTGAATTATGCATTGTGTTTGCATTTTATATATCTATTTATTGGCTTGAGTTTTTTTCTTCAGGTGATCTTTTTGGGTTTTAGAAAACGAACAGAAATATTTTGGGGTTGAAATTTGATGGTTGGAAATTGTTTAAAGTTTTGCTGAAAAAAGAGGTACAAAGTATTAGGCGTCTCAGTGAGAAAAAAAGTATTACGGATAAGAAATGATGTTCTGTGTAGATAGTCTTCGAGACAACGAAGATTTTGTAATATTACACAAACAACGTGTAATTGCTCGATGATCGTTATCACCCTTGATATCTAGAAAGTGTGTTATTGAAACCATGAGATGGGTATTGCCATTGGAGTTATCTTATTTCGCACGAAGTATGTTAAGTGAAATTGATATTTAAATATATTAATGATAAACGATATTTTCATGAAATACCGTTGTAGAGAAAACATATATAATTTAAAGTAAAATAAAAAATGTTATTACAAATACTCGAAGTAGAAATTAAATTAAACAAGTAAGAATTCATAAAACGTTGCAATGACACTGATTGAAAATTGCATTAATTTCTTGAATTTCCCTGATTGAAAATGAAGTTCTTTTCATCTTCTGCCAACCTTAATGAAGCGTGTTTGAACCTCGAGAATATTAACTACGAATAAATTGAGATATTTGACAAATGCATTAATTTCAAATAAATTAATGAATGATGTACGAAAATGTTTATTTGGGTCATAATAAATGGTACGTGTGATTTATTTAAATACTTAATTAAACACGCGAAATCAATAGAATTTTCTATTTTCTATGCATGTGTAATAATTTATTCTATTCTGGCCATTAGCTGTATATTTGACTACATATCACAAATGTTAATTCAAAGTCTGTGCGATTTTCAAATATATTTCCTTACTACAAATAAATTACAATTTTAAAAACAATTATTTTATCTAAACAACTTTTAGACTTAAGCATTTTATTTTATCCTTTATTACGGACACAACAAGTGTTTCCAATCTGATATACAGAAACAAATAATTATCCACTACTATATATTTTCTCAAGATAAGTAAACCTACTGCCTCTATATAATACTGGAAGGACTAGACAGTTAGGTTACTCCAACCAAACTGATTCATATACTTCCATTGACTTGTTATGAAGAAACTATTAACTGTTCCATATCGGAGAACATCCGGAACCGTAATGACAATATACTACTAGGTTAGGCTGACACACCCTCTGTCTAAATCAGTTCAACATTTTACTAAGTATCCCTTATTTCTATACAATTGTTTTCAAAACTGTTTATTACTTATTAATATATTTTTATATTCAGCTTCAAACCGGTTACATAAAGCTCTAATAAAATAGTATATTAAATAAAATATTAATTGCAACATTTTTTAATTAACCAATACACTGCTTAGTCAGTCCATCAAGTAAATTCCTCTTCCGAATATTTGACTTTAAAACCGTCCATTATATTTCAAATAGCTCGACTTTAGTTTACAAACGAAAACCGAAACTCCAAAAAATTGACCTAACACAACATCATCCTTTTTCGTCTTACACCATTCGTTTCAAACAACAAACTGGATTTTACTTTGACATTTTTATTTTCACCCCTATCCACCCCCTCCCCTCCCCTTCTTAGGTCAATGCGCCAAGTCCTGCCTAAGTCTGGCATGAGGCGACATCCCGCGGAACTGTCCAGTTGCGTAAGTCGTTATGTAAAACAGCCTGAAATCGGCCAAGAACTCGAACGGCGTAATGAAGTGCAATTTGCAGGATTGGAAAAACGGCGAGCGCCGCCAAGGCGTGTCAAGCGTCGTTCCTTCCGTGCGGTCGCACTTGTGCCACTTCGGCCATCTTCTTGGCACTGTTATGCAATCGCCACGGGCGATCGGCAATCAACGAATGTTGAACCTTACTGCGAAACCTTACTACAATTATGCTGTATTAGCACTTGATGGGCATTGTTCACTGGAAAATTTTTGGTTGAATCTGCCAAAATTTTAGATGTAGAACTGGTCAAATAGTTTGGTTAACCAAACTAAATTTTGACTCATTTTACCCTTAGTGTTCTTGAGAGGATATGGTTCTCACCATATCAACGTTGCCTTGCAATTCATTGAATGAAGTGAAAGTTGCAATCTGGAAATGTTAACAGTTGCTTTATCAGTGTTTTTACTCAGTTGAGTCAATGTTCTTAGAGGAATAATGATTACACAAGAATCTAGAATGAATAAGTATCTGTTCATGCTGATTTGCAAGATCAAGATGTAGTGAAATCGTACAATGTTTTAATTTTTTAATAACACTAAATAAATTGTGTTGGATGAACCAAACTTTGTTAATCTAACCAAAATGTTTGGTTGTTCGAACTTTAGGTGGATCTAATTAGGTGGGTGTTATATTAATCAACTATTTTGATTAATACAACCGATTTTTTAAATGTTCGTTTAATCTCAAGACGTCAGTTGGAAAGCGACAGGAAAAAGGCTGAGAGGCAGGAGAGCGATCCGTCTTGATGCGTCTGGTGTTGGCTTTTGATTGATCGGTGTTCGCGCTGATTCTGGTGATGATCGACGGAGGTCGGGTTAAGGTCAGCGGGGTATCGCTGAGATGAATTCGCGTGACAAATTTTCCGAGAATAAGTGGGTTTGTCGAGTCGAAGAAGTGTAAAGTGAGAAGGATTTTAAGGTAGGAGTATCATGGTAGTTATGTTACAAATGATCTATTTTTTTATTAATATTCCAAAAAGGTAAAAATAAATTGAGCAATATCGTTGAAATGATAAAAAATATTAAACAATAATAAATGAATTAGGAAAGTGTAATGTGATTTATAATCCATACGTATGATTTCTTCAGTGTGCCCTTTGAAATCGAAACCCTGTAACGTTTTTCACTTTTAAATGCAGTTTTACTTAGCTCATTAAATGAGAATTTCTAGCCCCTCCTAGCTGCGTAGTACAACACAAACAAATTGGGAAGCGTTGTCTAATTAAATGGAATTTACTATTTCAAATGTAAACTCTAATGTATACACTCTATTCCCACGCTCCTCACACCGAGATTCTGACAGCCTATGATGAATCAAAGAGTTAAAGGTTTATAGAAGGTCATATCAGTTTTTCTTCAAAATATTTTTATTTTTGAGACATTTTAATAAATAAACCATTCTGTGCAGGTGTACTCTGCCTGCATTGAATATCAGTTTGAACATTAGGTATCTGTTTCTAGATATCATTTTATCGAGTCTTCAACATTTTTAAGCAAGAGCCGTTTTTTAATTTCTAAAATTGAAACTCATCCACGTATAGGTATAGTGTAAGCAATATGACTTCTACTCTAATGTCATATTCATTCCGAACAATAATTAAGAATCAAATGGTTGCCTTAATTTGTCACTCATTAATGTCTCTTCAAAAATATTCAATGAAACGTGTGAAAAGTAACGATTCCGATAAAGTAGCGACCTACCCTGCTGTGATATCTTCTTAAGGCGGCGCAGAGTGTTTGCTCTGGCCTCAAGTGGAAATAGTATCAGTGCTGGGAATTTAAATTTCGTTCATTTGCAGGTTTATGAGTCACGCGAGAAGGTAATAACTTCCAAGCGGAATTCATGTGAGAAGTAAAAACGTGATATCATTTATCTGGACTGAGTCGACAGCAGAGAAATACAGGGTTTAGACGATAGTGCTAAGCCTTTTTGGATGAGACGCGAGAATTGTTCATGTCGGTTAATGCCTTATTACAAATGTTTCGAATTCATGGTTCAGATTCATCTTATCAGACATTTATTACTACCAGACATTTATTTATAACACCAAGTGAAATTGAAATGATGAATAAATTCAAAGTGATCCTTTTCCTTTTTCTGTATCCCATTCCCCTAATTCATTCCCTATCAGTTCTACCACTAAACAGTTCTACCCAATCCGGGTTCCTAAAAATGCCTAAACATCCAACTTCCACCCCGAACTAACCACCCAATTAGACTAACAAATCGTCCAATCGCACTTCGAGCCAATATTTCAGAAGAGCCGGAAAAACGGAGTCATGCAAGCATCCACTTCTACTGGACGTGTGACTATTAAGAAAAATTTGTCGTCACAGATCCCGCGGATTTGCATAATGTATGCAGCAAGTGTGTCCGCGTGCACGCACGTGGGATATTTCCATTAACACCGAACTCGCGTGTTGCAAAACCATCGGCGATGGACGCCGGCTACGTGCGATTTGAATTTTCCGAATACGTGTGCGGACGCCGACGGACACCCAGACATAGGCACCTCTGTGTGTGAATGCTCCGACACACGCAGACACAGCCGCGCGAATTAGGAAGGAAGAGGGAGCCTAAGCGAGCGCGCCGGAGACGACCTTTCGGCATACGTGGCACTGAGGAATGATGTATACAATTACCACGCATTATGCGAGTCATCAGCTAGGCACGTTGAATAATCAGCCTCGGTCAACAGCGATCTATTTCTACGTTCCTACGATCCAAGATCGAACTCAATGGGTGGAACGCGCGAGGAGTAGATTTCGGGAGGGGAACTCTTCTACTCGATTGGAAGTAGTAGTAATATGTTATAGATTAAGTGGTAAAAGTGGAAAATACCCTGGGAAAATGTTCAATCTTGGATTGACTGGTTCGATGTTAAAGAGATGAGACTTTAAATTATAATGGTGGTTTAATAATGTTTTACAACCTTATTGGAACTTTTATCATGTAGGATCATCAGTAGAGATGTTGGGTTAATATGGATACCAGTGTAAGACTAACTATGTTTCTTGGAAAAGTAATTAAACATTGGAAATAGATGTACTTATGACAAATGCAGTAAATCAGAAGGTGATAACGAAAATTATCACTTTAAAAGCAAGATCTTGATATATACTTGAAATTGTGGCTTTGCATTTGGTAAAGTCAGGTGTACCATTATGACAACAGTGTAGCCATCTAAGAGGTAAGTCGTACCATCTAAGTTGCTATGCTTACCATTCATTTTCCATAGAGTATTGTAGAGAGATTGGAAAAGGTGTGGTCTAACAAGAAACTGGGAAGAGTACTTGGAAAAGCATGTCAATATTGGAAGGAAAAGGAAAGCAGAGATTTCTTCAGAAAAGTATTCCAATAGAATTATTAGAATTGGGAGATTTTCACTAAAGTGGAAATTACATTGAATAAAATCGAAAAGTATCTGACTACTTAAAATGAGTTTCAAATAGGAACACCTTAGGACATTAATTAATTTTCATGTTGATTCTTTGCAATTAAGTACTATCTTATCCAATTTTTACTTCTAACCCAGATTTGTTTCTCAGCTGTTTAAACCATTCAGATAACATGTGCCTCTACTTTATGCCCCAACGTAAATTTAGTCCCGAGAAAAGCAGCTCCTATCAGATATATCCCGAATCAATTTGTTACTTGGATAATACCTCCCAAAACATAAGCAAACAATTGAATTCAAGACCATTTCTTCAGTCCTCGTCGAAACCCTCTCTCACGAGAAATAGGTTAATATTGGATACTGACTCCAACTTCTTCCTTCCAATTCGAATTATGACAGAACCTCCTCATTGGCCAGTTATTTACTTCTCAAAGTATAAAGAAACACAATCTCGACTACAAGCTCTCCACTCCACCCCTCTTTCCAATTTTAATCCATCGACCCATTTTATCGTTCGACTTCTTTCATTCCAGAATCGCTCCGCGTCACAATCGTTAGAACTTGGTACGTGTCCCATTCCGAGCAGAAAGAGCAAATAACGCAAATCGCATCGAAAAGAAAAAAGCCGTGTCACAAATTGCAGAGCGCTGTAACGAAAAAAGTCGAGCACTGCGAGTTGTCCTATTTGGCTTGGATCGCGCGACGTGGCATAATTTACGATTGACGGGCTTAAGGGCGACGCACATCGTCGACCCAAGGACGACGCTGTGCACTTGTACGTCAGCCCTGGAAGCTGCGGTGAATTAAGTTTCGGCTTCTGCGGGATGTGTGCCACGGGAGTTAATGTGTGCGCTTTTTGCGCGGCTTCGCGTGACATTAATTTGACACATTAATGAGTCACCTATGAAGTGCGAACGTATGCCGAGCACGAGATGTGAGATAATTTGACAGAATGGAAAAGTTCACGTCGCCTCGGAATATGATCGATGAACACGTTTTGAACAATTTCCGCTTTTAGAAATTGGTAAATGATGAACAATTATTTCTAAATTTCTACTTTGCTGCCCTAAATCCCATTCCGACAAGTGGATTTTATAGATATTACAGGATGAATGAGCATGAAAATTAGAAATTTCCTAAATATTAGAAATGACTTTTGGGCAGACAGATTCCAGTGTCAGAAAATCTGTTTGAACTAAATCTTTCAAATATACTGATTTAGATATAGTTATGTATTTGTGATTTAATTTATTTCACTCTATTCTCACAGAATTAGTTCTCGCAGAGATGAGCATGCTCTGATATAACCTGATACAAATTAAATATCTCAGCGTCTACTATTTGATCTTATTATTTTGCCTCTATGTCGATTTACTTAAAGATGACGTTTCTTGCAGTTGAGCTAACGATCGCTCAAGGTGACTCAGTTTGGGACATGTTTGAGATTCAAGCGCAACGAAACGTACACGACTGAATCACCCGCATCGAACGCATAGGAATAAAATGCAACGAACGCATGCATCACTTTTACCGGGAACCGTGTGCGGCGCACGTAACTTGCGCACCGAGATTCGTAATTACAGTCACAAAGCGTTTTAGGCATCGCAAGGTCAGGCGTAAAATCGCACGCGGCACTTAGCTCGACGCGGCTCATTAACTTACAATTATATGATATCATTTGGACGGCGCAGGCGGAATGCCAGAAGACCAAAGTGAGGCAGTCGTCGGGGTTTTTTCGTACTTTTCTGGACCTACAACGCCTTCAATCTAATTCCAGCCTCCTAATTGACGCTTTTTTCCTTCTTTTTGTTCGTTTCCCACACTGAAGAGGCGAAGTTCAATTGTTTCCCAGCAGTGAACTTGGCGCGAAAAAAACGTCGAGAGGACCGAAAATAGATCAGGGGAAGGGGGTGGGAAATGTATTTTTTCCGGAGGAGTTTCACTTTTATCCGGACGAGTGTCGGGAGATTTGGATGATGAATTTCGGTCGGAAGCGGCCAATGAAAAATGTTTCTTCGGAGGGGAAAGTCGATACCGAATAATCCGTTTGTCATTGCCATCCCTACGATTCGGGCTATCTGATTTCTTGGCGCTACTTTTCAGAGGAAATGTGTGGGATTAATGGAAGGTGGGTTGAAAGGTTGACATTTTTAAACGAAGTTAAAAATTGCATGATAAATTATTTTACTTGTTATTTTATTTTGTTGTGTATCAAATGATCTATATATAATACGAAACTGAATATTATGGATCGATCCGCAATGTCGGGAGGAGCGATCGTGGATGGTCATTAAACATGAGAAGTGCGTAAAATGAAATAATGTGAATTAGTAATTTAATAACTGATAAATGAATGCGGACGATATCCATTCCAAAAGTGAAATTTGACATTTGCAGAGTTTATTATTATGAAATCTGATATCGAAACACCATTAATGAGTGTAAGCGAATTTATTTTATTTTTTACCGAATAACATGTAGAAAGATACGAAAAAAGAATAAAAGAGGAAATGTTGTACATTAACGATGTACTGCCTGCGGGAATTTCATGTTAAAATATATCCAGTATTTCTGAATATGCAGAATGTATGAATATTCCATCAATTTTCGCGAAAACAATTCGAAATATGAGTAGATATGATAATAAAAGTGTTTGGAAGACCAATACTGCATTCTGTATTATGTCAGTCATTTTTTATGTATGACTAATGTATTCTTCGAAGGTGAATCTATAAATTGTTACAGAAAATGCGGAGTTTATATTTGTCTTTGTTCGACATGAAATTAAATAATACATAAAATACAACAAGTTTAAAATTAAAAGGAACACTGTTATTTGTTAACTTGATGCTTCAAAGCACCTGATGCTTGCAGGTTCCACCATATTCAGTAATATTCTCTAAAGTCAATAAACATTTTATTTATCTACCGGAAACGTTTTATTTCAAAACTTCTGAACCGTTTCCAATTCTCCAATTTCTCTTCTGTGTAACATTTTTATAACATGCTTTGAATTTCATCCAATTCGCAACCATTTCCTTTGAATTTTTATTTACACATTCCATTTAGAAAGAATCCTTCTGTGCCTTCGACATTCTTTAAAGCAATAATTTTGCATTAAACTCGGCCGCTTTAATTTAAGATGAATTTCAGTTTAAAGGATCAGTAAGGCGAACTGCTCTTAGTGTCAAAACTATTTACTTAATTAAAAATTCCTTCCGACGTTATAAATGAGTTTTCAATTCAAACAAAAATTGACAACATATTTGTTAACATCCAGACTCTCACTTTTTTCTCTTATATGTTAAATTCACAGTTACATTGAATTCAGTCATTGTTTTTAGTAATCAATAACGTAATTGTTTAATAAATCCAATTACAGTTACAAATAAATTAATAATTGTTTAAATTGTTTTGCTATTATGACGTTTTATTCTCTGAAAGTTCCTCCAACTTTTGATTGCATTCACTAATTCTCACGACTGAAACACGAGAATTAACAATTAGCTAAAATTGGCTGAGACCAATAAAGTTGAATTCGCGCCATCTATTTTTTGTCAACCAAAAACTTTTTTTCGCGATAATTAATGATTTTCAAATGTCGGGCTTTTTACTGAAATATTCATTAAAAATATATATGTTTTCCAACCATTCATTATAAAATTCATGCCGGAACTTCTTAAACCTAGAACCTATCTTAAACGATTCCTCCCATTTTACCCAGACATTTTTCCCGCCGTATTATTTTTATACACCTTCGCTCCACTCACTCATTACCCACAATCTTACACCCTTTATAATTAGACGTGCTTTTCCGTCGTGTTTGATCAATGGCACGAGTAATTTTCGTCTCCCGATATTCAATGACGGCCAAGGCCACCGCCGCAAATAGTCCGCGATTATCACGGTTTATTGATAAACTCAAACAAATGCGACATTGTAACGCGATTTCAACAAATGAACCGCGAATTTTCGCGTGCAGCGAATCCATCGAATTATCGGCTCGTTCTTGAGTGAGCGATCCGCGGGGATCCGCGAAATTGGTCAGACTTTGCGACGGCTCGCTTCGCGTATAAATAAAGCCGGATCCAGCGACTTTTTGCGGAGGTCGGTTTCGAGTGGTTGGGTGCCCCTTTAACGCGATTATCGAATATTAATGAGTCGCTTTCTTTTTTCTTCGGCGACTCGTTAGACACGAAGGCGGCGCCGCCTCGTCATTCGCTAATGAAAATATCAGTCACGAAAATTGACGTCCGTAGCACGTCGAGTTTCAATTATGAGGCGAAAAACGGTCGCGAGCTGTGCCGGCGAATCGAAGGTTATGACACGTTCTTGCCGTTAAATTGCTCGATTAGGCGAGGAAATTGGTCGTTTTTTAGAGAAGCGAGTTTTGCAGAGAGAAACGATGTTTCGAGGTTAATTGATAGAATGACGATTTAGAGACCAATGAGGAATAAATCAGTTTTAGAGACCAGACTGTTGCCAGACTTCAATCATACCGAGAAAAATATTTTATTAGAATTTGCTAGTATGTAAACATTGCAACAGTGTATAGTAATCGCAACATATCTTCATTGGAACAAATTATTTTAGACAATTTTTTTAGATACATTAAAATTTAATGATCTATGGAATTTTACCACACTAAGTGGGACAAGTGTTTAAAATTATAATAATCAACTTAGAAAATTTAATTGTACATTTTTTTAATTCTGTAAAAATGAAGAACTTTTTGACAAAGATCTGGTATGTCACAATGATCGGAATTTCATCGGGAACCACGTTACAGAAATAATTACAGCGACCGCTAAATGAGCCTTCAAACTCAATCGACGAACTTCCTGTCGACGAAAATGTTGGCATTAACGGGACTCAGGCTGAATTAAATTTTCTCGGCCAATTTAGATGTATATTTCGCCGGAATTCTTCACAACTGATAATTACTCATCCTTACAAACCTAACTGATAATAACAAAAACTATTTTCTCGAACATTGTATATTGTAAACATTCTGTTATCTCTCATTAAGAATTTGCATTTAAATAAACTGGCAGTAACGGAATGCAGTAACTACCAAATTGAAGCCGATACAGACCTTTTTTTTTTGACAAAATGAAAACAAGCGTTTTCGTATCGGGAATCCCCTCAACGAATGCTCCAGTTTCGATATGAGATGCAAACTCGTTCGAACTCGGCACAATTCTGGCCGAATTTCGTGGTCGTTGACACGTTAATACGAATAATCACTTTTATTATTTCGGGAAAATCGCGTTAACGTCACCAAGATGTAATAATGCGATTTACCCCATTCTCCTAATGGCTCCATTAAATTCTAAAAAACTGTTAAACCCGCATTTAATGGATATCAACTTCCGAAAGAATCCCGTGCATCGAGAATATTCTTCATGTCAAGAACGATATTCACAGTCCACATCTCGCGGACTGCGACTGTATATTTAGAAAACGTTGCTATAATTCCGTGATTGTGTTTAATCTAGGTATCTGCTGCATACCAGATTACAGCGCTCGCTAAGAAAATACGCATTACGTATGCAAATGTATTTCACGTTTTTTCCATAATCAAGTTGATTCGCGTAGAAATTCATTATGATGTAGGGTAATCGCGTTACTTTCATTTACACGCGGTTTTACAATGGCCAAGATTTTCATTTGTCGGCGTTTTTCGTTTCGTTATCCCCGGCTTTGTCGCCCCGCTTTGCAATTTTAATTGTATACTTCGTCAAAAGTAGCGATCTGCAGCGGAAACACACTCTGTTCGTCTGGATGTTCTCTTTTATTGAAGAAAATACAAATTGAAATTGAAAAAAGAAAATGGCGAATGACGTTTGGAAGCACGGAAATCCCGCGAAACGAACGTTTTTAATTAAACGGACGAAGAGCGCGTTACGCTTGGGTTTTACGACAGTTTGTATGTTGGGGAAAAGATCTGTTAATCTAATAAAAAATCTGTAGAAATTAAAGATTTTTCGGGCAAGATTAAAATGTAAAAATTAATTTCATCGTCTTTTTACATATGTCAGTCGTTATAAGAAGATTATTATTATCTTCGAAGATATAAAATATTTAAGGACTCCTCTTAAAAATTTCATAAAAAGTTTGCTTATATCCAGAAAGTAATTTTAAAATGCATAATTTCGAATTAAATTAGTATCATTCTTTTCCAGCGAAAAGAATTATAATTTTTAATTATTCTTATTCAGTCCAAATGGGTATTTTTCACAGAAAAAACTGATAATTTAAAACAAACATGTTTTTTATGATAGAATATAATTAGAACTAAAGAGACATTCTTTTTCGATGAATAAATACTCTTAAATGTACATAAAAATAGTTTTCCATAAAAAATAATAAGTTTTTCATTATTACATACTGTTTATTTGAAATTAAAAGATTAATTTTCTATGAAATATTACCAGCTTTAAAACAAAAAGATCTTATCGTATATAATATTTCTATGACTGGACATTTTCACAACGTATTTTCGCAACGTAATCTCTACTTTTTCGATCCAATATATTTTTAGATGTCAGTTCTGCACAACAGTTTTTTCCGCTGCACATTATAAATCGTTTTGATAAAAATGAAGTTCGCGAAAAGAGTCGCGCATCACGCAAAAAGTATCTTGAAATGAGACATTTCGCGCCACGAGTGGCTCGTTACAAGGCGCCTTTTGTGTCTTACGCGCGCGCTTTTTGCGGACCTTTACTTTTACTACTCAAACGCGAACTGCCAAGTTCGATTGGCCGAAGCATCACGCGATGCCGAGCACCGTTTTCCGGCGCTTTTTGCGCCGTTTTCCGGTTGCCCTGTTTATCAAACTGTTATAAGCGAATATTAAAAACGAGCGCGCCCGAGCGGGTCCGAATTTCGTATCTAATAGCGGAGCATCTGGCAGGTTTCCAGCGTGACGGAGGGTGCTGGCCTGATAACATTTTCGTCCGTAACTCGATAATACATGTTCACGCAAACAAGAATCCGGCGTCTCGGAAAAAACCGTGTCAGCCGAAATCGGGTTGAAGTGGAAGAGGGTTAAGAGATCAGCTTGGGGGATTTGAAAAAAAAATCGTTTGGAGGGTTTAACGAGAGGTTTTTCATGTTTTTGAAAAAATTGAATACGTACTGCGAAAACAAATACATGAAAATGGCTGAATACGGAGAAACTGAGCCAATTAAAGCACGAAGTTTTCTTTGATCGATGAATGGCGGATTTTTTTCCTTGCGAGTAAAATGAGAGGTTTGTGGGAAATACATGAAAAATGTTTTATGATAAAAATTGTTCATTAATGCACTGATTTATGTTATTCGAAAGTAAATGAAGAGTATAGTCGATTTGCGAATAAAAAATGACAGTCGAAAGTTTTGCATAAACATACAAATATTCGAACATTTTGCTGCAACGAACATTTAACTTATGTTTTGTATCAGGATGTCGTTTTGTGTAGTATATGGAAGTGATTATTGCAACATTTGTCCCGGATGTTTTTATAAAAGTATATCTCTCAAGAGAAACCCTTTGCAAGACAGAAAATCTTTCAGACATCTTTAGGAAAATAAAGTAACGGAAATAACGATAATCGCACGAAATCTGAAACGGTGAAGTACCGATGAGGTAGTTTCTTTAAAAGAAAAAGCTTTTCATTTTGAACTTAAATCCTTTCGCTTTACAGCTAAGTCTTTAAACACGAACAGTGTTTCGTTTTGCAATTAAACGTTGGTTTACTTTGTAACAAAAATCAAAAGTTTATACTGTGAGAAAATCGTTAAGAAACTTCTCCCTTTTCCAACTCTCGAATGTAATTCCACAGGAAAAATTGCATCACGAAATGCGATATTAAACTTAAAGCTGGACTTATTTCATTTATCTTCAACTATGCACTAGATAACAAACGCATTCCAATATTAAAATGAAAAAAGCTAGCTTATTTCTGCATGAAAGTTAGTCCTCTTTTAATTTTCGCTGATCTTAATTCATATTATAATGTTTAAACAAGAAATTTTTTGCAAAATTCAAAAAATTTATTGTTTATAAAAGATGTTAAAAAAGATCCAAAATGTATATCTTTCATCAAATGAAATCTCTTTCATCAAATGAAATCTCCCAACATTATACAATATTTCAAAATCGCGAAACTAAACTTATAATTTCTAAATCAAAGACTAACTTCGCTATTCCATGCTTGAAGGATCGCTTTAAACCGTGATAGTATACGTCCTCCCTCCTAATTATTGTTCCAAAACAAAACCCGAAAATCTCCCGCCAAACGCCACGCAATAAATCAGCCGTCGCATTTGGCGATCGGTGCCACCCAGGAGTGCTTTTTAAAAATTGCTCCAATTTGTCATAGTGTGCCCGGCTTAGCAGCGCCGCAATACATTATATCGTCGACTCCACGTTTCATTTTCCTCCGCGTTTCCAATTGTCACGACGAAATAGAAATTGCAGAGAACACGAGATAAACCCTTCCATTAGCGCGCATATTTAATCGAGCCCCCGCCCCTCCGAATCAATTGAAAGAACGTTATTCAAATTCGCGGAATCTTCCGCTGCGGATTTGTTCGACAAGAACTTAATTCCGGTGGCAATTCCACAGCAAAAATTAGAAGTTGCAGAAGGATTTTATGCAGGTTTTTTTGTTGTAAGTCAAAACATATCTTCAAGTTTTTTTGTAGTATTTCAAGTACTTCAAGTATTTAAAGCCAAAAAAAAAAAATTCTACGATAAACGATAAAGAAACTTTTTCTTGATTTGGTAATTTAAATTCCAATCAAACCGGATCAGCTGACTCTAAATACTGACTGTAATTAGTCGCATTTTAATTTCCCGCCTACATGTATCTTTTTTATTTAAACGCTGCGCCATAATCATTTGACCAATCGCATAATAAGTTTTAAAATTTGTAACAAAAAATGTTTTATCATACAACACTTGCATTTGCGGCACAAACCGCCCCCGTAATAATCCGTTGCTTTCGCGACTGTAACGTATCTGCAGAGCTGCGCGAGCGGCGGACTTTATGTCTGTAAATTTCGCGAGCCCCGTCCGGCGCTGACCGCATAAAATATGTACCGAGCCGGAATAGCCGGCGTTTGAAATGTCACACCCCTTTGTCGAGCGGTAACACGAGGTTCGTCGAGGACAATTCAGCACTACCGGTTTTCAATCGTTTCGGTGCAGGGTTTTGTGTCATTGAATTCTCGGACGTAAGGAAAATAGGAGAAGAAGGGTGTGTCCGGAGTCGGAGGGTTTTTAATTTGGATCGGTGGAATGTCGAGTTATTGTTTATTGGGTGTGATTTGTTATGCGACTATTTTGGAGGAAATTGAATGAATTATTGAGGCGAAAGAGCTCTGATTGTGGAATTAGGACAATTGTGATTTCCCGAGGGAGTGGAATGGTTTTTAGTTTTGATTATAGATTAGAGTAAGGAAAGTCACGATTTGAAAAAGGATTTGAAAATGTGATTGGTTGAACCAAATTTGTTAATGTTTTTTGCCATTAAGTTTACATGTGTGTATCAATCGAAATTTGACGAATCATTGATGAATTAATATCCCTGATTTTAGTAAAAAATATCATTCGATTTAAATACATTATTTATATTTGTGGATATATTATCTAAATAATATTTTATTCAGATAATATAAATTCAAACTATCCATCTAATACAATTCTGCAACTTTTTGCCGTAAAAATTTCTTCGCTACAATTTTTCGCGATCTCAGTTCAGCGATTTTCCTCATACGTTTAATGAAAATTGATTAAAATATTAATTAGAACAGCTTTAATATTAAAACCAAACCTTTTCATTTAAAACCAAATAAAAATTTTGACTTTTCAAACGTCAACAATTATATCTACTTCTCAATATGCAATCAAATTTGGGCCAACGAAGGTCAAAAATGACAACATCCTAACGTGACTGATTGCCATTAGCGCCGATTAGTGCTCAAAATCCAAATTCGAACGCGACGCTACTTAAAATCAATAGTCACGCCGTAATAAATCAATAGCAACTTTTAACGAAACAAGCGCAGCTGCTGTCGGATCGAACAATTTCTGCCGCACAACAGAGCTATCGCATCAACTTTCGTTGCTGAAATGCCGATCAAATCCGCGATTCCGCATAACTCCGCAAAATGCGTAGCGGTAATTTCAATCAGTTTCACGTCAGCCTAAAATCAAAATTCGTTGTTTCATCAGTCAAGTCGAAGTAATGGCGAATCAGACAAATAAAAGCGCGGAAGCAAAAACAGGAAAACAACGGTTGTTTTGGGCGGACTAACATTTCGAACAAAGTTGCGTGCATTCGCGTCCAAAGACTGATTAAATGTTGTTAATGAATATTTGCGCCGAGCAAATATTCATTCCAGGCCGATAGTCGGCGATTGGCAAACACGACCCTTGATCACCGCGAACAATATTTTTTCACGAAAGTGAGTGCGGTTCGAAATGAGAAACCTCTTCCGGAAAATGGGACGAGTTTCGTTTCTAAACGAAATCGCGGTAGGTTCAAAGGAATTTCGGGTTCGGAAAGACAGCTTTTCAGCGCAAAGTGTCGTTTGAGAGGAGCCAATTTTTGCGGGTTCGATGTGAGTCACGCATGCTTGAAATTGAGAGTGATTATATCAACTTTTTCGGGGGAGTTAAATGGGTCTGTGTGACGTTGCGGCGTAGGTGTTGAGGGAATGAAGAGTAAAATTTATGAAAAATGAGTCTTTCAGTTGCTTTCAAAAGTTTGAAAAATGTTAAAAATTGTATTCGGAAATCCTTATATAATCAAAAAATATGTAGTCAATCTTATATTCTTACTAGAAGTTTTATCGTGAACATGTATTATTACTATTATTATTATATTAATAATATTATAAACTAAAATATCTTTAATGATTTAGTTTATAAGTTAAGCTAGTTTAAAGGGATCATCCTATACCGTTTTCGGACTTTCGAAACAAGTTCACGCCAAGTATACTACAAAGATTAAGGAAGCAGTGGAATTATCTCGAAATAGTCAGATTTCGATTTAAATGGAGTAAACCGTCATATTATTAATTCCGAAATGTTAATTTCCAAAGTGGCGGAGTAACTGATTACGAAATGAAGGATTTATACTTATACATTTACTTTTTCAAATTTGCTCTAATGGATAATGGACGTCGGATTAAAACTGAACTGTTTGAGAATGTGAGACAACAGTAGATTTAAGTAAATATGATTATAATTGAAAAGTGTAATATCTTCATACTATTTTTATATCTCGTAATCGCAAATAAATCTTCAACTTTCCCATATATATGGCGTATTCGGAAACTAACAACCAATAGATAAGTTGTTAGTTTCCGAAAACGCCAATAGTAGTTTGAAAAGGAAAAATTATATCAGACTTTTTCGTTATCGTTTCGCACAAATAATGCTAAAAAAAAAGAAATGACACAGCGAAATCTTTTGAAATATACTGTGTAACTTGTTTAAAACGAATGTGCAGTTCGAGTAAACTTTGAACAATAAAGTTTGAATAGTAAAATATTCTTGCTTATATTCATATCTTTTGAAAGAAAATTCCTTTGTCCTAAACACGAAATTCGCGTTTTGTAAACTCACTTCTCTACAGTTGAACCAAAATAGCACAAAAGTAGCACACTACTGCCATTTATTCAGAAGTTTATAATTGTTTAGTTGTGTATAATTATCAAAGAATGCAAGATGAATGAAATTGCTTGAATTTTTAATGTTTGTACATTTTGTTATAACAGTTGTTATCCGGATCGTTAACGATCCGGAACTTAATATTATTTGAAAACTACTTCTTAATTTTACTCGATATTTAATAGATGAGAAGAATTTGTCCTCTCTATATATGGCTGATGTAAAATAAAATATGTTACAAAAGAAATTATTTTGATATTAACTTAATATGTTAACGCATGTATATTAATCTTTAATGCATAATTCAAATTCTGTACAAACATCATTATCTTTTACATGACATATCTCTTGATGCAATTCGTTTCATCATGTACAAAATTGGTTGGATGAATCTTGTTATTCAAACGTCTAACTAATCAAACTAAACTCTTCACCATCCCGTAATCCTTTACGCCACCAACCATATGTACGAAATTCCCTTCAAAATTTCATTTACATTTAGCTTGTTTAATCTAAAATATAATAACTTTGACTGTATTACACTTTTTCTAATCCATATTTTTAATCCATTATTTCTAACCTGGGTTTTTCTAATAACCATAATTTCTAATTATTGTAATAATATTAACAGTAACACATACCATATGAATACTGTCATCTCATAACAACGGTATAATCTCGCACATTTTGTAGTAAATATATAATAAAGCAATATTTTAAAAAAAGTTAAAATATTTCAGAAATATTTTAACTTTTTACGAAGAACATCCAATACATACAAACTTGCTCCAAAACACACCCGCATCCACTATTTACACACTAAAAACTTTTTTCAGCCACTGTCACTGCACTCCAACCCCTTCACTGCCTCCCAACAGCTGACTCCCAATCCATCAACATCCCAAAATTCCCCCTTCCCCTTCCCTCACCCCAAAACATCACCATAACTCTCCATTTGTATACGTTTCATTTCATTTTACCCTGGGAAAAAGTACCAGTCAGGTTACCATTGAGCAATCCTCACAATTCTTCAATATGCATCCAATCTAAAAGCTACATTGAATGCAATTTGATCCAACATTGTGAGATTAACAATGAACTCGAATAACATGCTCTCTGAATCATACATACCAGTGTTAAAATCCTCGATAGAATGATACAATTCCCAACAGAATGATATATTTGGGAATTGCCGGGATTTTGAAAACGGCAATTTACCAGGTCCAACCACCATCCCTAATAACATGTTTCAATAATTATCACAGAGACATAAGCTAGAGAAAGAAATGAAGCTACAGTCACTCTTCCACTTTTTTCTCTGTGACAGTTACAAATGTTACCAGGAATACACCATCTACTGAGTAAATCGCGGTTTTCTAAATGCCTCCTAATCTTCTATCTCTTATTGGGAATTATTAGAGGATTTTATACAATTGTACAAGGACATTCTAAAACATAACATTGACATCTGTTGGAAAAATGGAAAGTCTGAGTATGTTTGATAAAGTTGGAATTGAAAGTCTGAAAAAATGTCTTTAAGTTTCAGATTTTGTCACTCTTTCCTAATTTCCGCATCATTTCTGATTTTTTCAGACTGTTTCAGACAACTGCTTCTATACTCATAATTATCCTACTTTTCCTCTATAAACATCAAAACAAGTCAGAAAAAGTCCCAAAAAATTCTTAAAACTTAAAATTGGGACTTTTGAGACTTTCTCAAACATTTTCACTCCACACAAAACTCCATCCCATTGATACCCAGCACATCCAACACTGACATTTCTCCCGTTCCATCCCTCAGCCTCTCACCCAACCTGACCTGCTCCTCTCCCTGGGAGCTCCCAGGACAACAACCCTCCTAACACCTGTTCCTCCGTGCACTCGGCGCGTCCCAAACAAAAGCGACAAAACACAAACAAAAGGCGCGACCTCCGCGCCCCCTGCTTACCACGCGGACGAAAGCTCGCGGGCCGGCGCTCCGATCGCCCTGGCGGCTCCGTCTAAGCCGAGCGGTCGCGGGGCACTGCTCAAGTGCGCCGCTCGCGCGACGCTCTCGACACACGAGATAGGCCGACAAAAACACGCCGCTCGCGGCGAATCGATAGC
>JABFPB010001644.1:0-24020 GCA_022817645.1 Ceratoteleas bidentatus | reverse complement strand
TGGAGCCAGATTCCAATAAATAAACTACGGGTCTGAAGGGAGTCTGGATAGAGTCTGGACGGAGTTTGCATGCATTTTGAATACAGTCTGGAAGTAATTTAAACGTAATCTGGACATAATCTGGAAGTATGGACAAAATAATAATAATCATGGTTTGAGTTAATGATACTAAATGTCTCGTTTTAAGGCTGTTCGCGAACACGTGACAAAATGTCTGACAGATACCCTAATTTAGTAGTTTTTCAAGTTTTTTCATTTTAAAGACAACATATTTGGATGTAGTTTTGTTTTATGTGGAATTTAATTCTGCATCGCGGTACAAAGCTCGATTTTCTAAAAACATTTTCAATATTTTTTAATTTATAATTTGCTGGAGAAAATTAGGTTATCCTTCAGACATTTTGTCACGTGACCACGAACAGCCTTAAAAATAAATTATACATACAGATTTTCATCAATATTGTTAAAATTGATAGCGGATTCCCCACGGATGGCAATAAACAAAACTTCGTCTCACTCCAATCTACTCATTTGGCATAAGTGCGTTTCTCTTTTTGGGGGTTTTCCCTCCAAATTCAGGCAACGCTGGGGCTCCCGGCCAATACAAGACGGCTCTGCTTAGCTCTTAAATAAGTAGTGGAAGACGTCAGTAAACAAGCAATTTCATGCGACAGTAAGCGCACGTGCGACGGAAAGTGCTATGACACTAAGCGATCGCTTACTGTAACACTTTGTGACCAATCCGTTTATTTTCATACATTTGAATTGTGTTTAAATCTATAGGATTGCTAACAGGATTTGTTTTTACCAACTTAGTAGTTGGAGATTAAACATTTTCTTTTCATTACAATTAGATGATAATTTCATACTACTGAAGATTTCCTTTCATTGTGATAGGAATGGATTGCAAATGGAATACTCCAACGCGACATCTAGTTGTAATTCCTGCGGTCTTTGCGCGAGATTTAAACAAGTAATAAAAATGGGTACCCACATTATTTTTAAGAAGGAGTAAGGAAATTGTTTTTTTAATGCATAACTTTCTATTATAACATCTGCCAGCTTTTTCGTTTGTTTTATTAACTTAACCTGGCGAAGATGAATTCAGAATTTTATTTTAAAATAAATTCCAGTTTCACATTTATTGATGAACTATTCATTATCTAAATTAAACATTATCTTATGCATAATGCTTAATTTAGAATCGTGCAATTAACAGATGTAGAAATCGTGAACCGTTTATATAATTATTTCATCGAAATATTTCATATTATTCATGGAAGTGAGTCTTTTGGACTTAACCTGGTCAGAGAAGGGTTAATGATCATCCAATAATTGTAATAAGATTAAAATACGAGGGCAATTTATTTGTAAGGCATGGCAAATGTTTGGCCTACGTTAATAAGCATATTTCAGCTGTTTATACGTCGAACCGCATATAGGTCGTTTATTTCGACCGCGAATCGTAATTCATCTCACGCGACTGTATGAATATTCATTATAATTGGACTTTTCGTTTGTTACAAACGTCAAACAAATTTTACGCTAATGTATCGTGCGCTGCATTTGCAAAACTGTTTACCAGGTTTTGTTAACTAGACATTGCGAACGAAATGGGGAACTGGCTTTTAGCTGGCACGGGCACACAGTCATGCATTTCTCGTTCTTCAAGCGCATCGGGAATTGGATCGGGAAAGTTTGACTCTACCTTTTGAGAAGGAAATGCATCTGCTTCGTCAGATGGACCGATGTGTTTCCACTTGTACCTCTCAAATATATACGTGCTTTGCGCAACTTCGCCCGACGGAAAGACTGAATTGTCCAACTCGCTCTATTGAAAAATTCTACGATTTCGACTTTATTATTCGATTTTAAAAGTTTTGTTTACATTACTTAATTTCATTCACTGTGATATTAAGCTGTTTCACAAATAATCACAGAGATTTTTTTATTTCAAAACTGTAGTTTCCATAACGATGAAATTGTGCAATATTAAGCAACTTTTTATTCAATTAAACAAACAATTAAATGAGCTCTAAAATTATAGAATAGAATTCGGCATAGAAGAATGTATCTTGCAATACTGAGATGTTCCTGTTATATTACAGGGATACAGTGTATTATTTCTGGATTAAACTAGATCAAAGCCTCTTAGTTCTTGATCCGATTTGATTACTTTCCAATTGCTTCAATGATACGAACAGTTTATCTGAGCACAATCTAATAAACAAATTAATCATCTGGATAGTGTTTTAATTTTAAAACATGGAACAACTTATATATAACGAAAAATGCTTTCCAAATAATTATTTCAAATTATTACAACGTTCATATTAAACATATTGTATACCACAGACTAATACTTCCATATAATGTATTGAACGAATGTAAGATTCAGTGAAGGTATTGGAAGTAAACGAGTGTAAAAAAATTTTAAAATATTCGCAGCAATAAATTAATTCAAGTCCAGATCGAATTTATTATCCCTGCAATTGAATTGAATTAGGGCGAAATTGTGCTTTAGTTTTTTCATCGACAGCACAGAAATAAAGATAACCCAATAAACTACTTTGGAACTGAATTCAAGATCCTTTGTCGCCATAAATAAGCCACGTGGCTGCAAAAACGCTTAAACAACGAGAGATGAAATTTTCGCGAAATCTATGAAAAGCAACAGCGTGGCGTACGGGTGGTCTTTTCGAAAGCACCGAAACTTTTGACACTCTCGGCATTGATATTAATATTGCGGTTCGGCCATGCTCGGCTCGATGGCAGCGAGGTCGGAGTTTACGAAAGTTTTGGCAAGCATGTCGCTTAACGTGAGAGCTTCAAGACCGCCGCTAGCTATGCTTTCCTCTACAACGATTTTGCAAAAGCCACGAGGTAAACTTCGATTAAAGCCGCCATGGGTTATATACTTTACATATCGCGCCTGCTGCTCCATAGATCCGACGACTTTTTACAACTCGCTAGCTGAGAGTTGCTCGCGTTTTTTTGCTGTCTCGAAAAAGCGCAACTTTTTGCCCGTTACTTTTATTTTCCGAATACATATCCCAGGCGATTTTTTACGCCGCGCATTTGTCTTGGCTAAGTAAACAGCAAATTGATGAACGCGGCTGCCTGCGATTGCGTTTCCATTAAACCAACCCGCGAGAAAAGATTGATCGTTTTTCTCATGCAACGATATTGCATCTGACAACTGGAGGTTCGATCTTGGCAGAGCCATGATAAGTCGAAGAAAAGCGCGATATTCGATAATTCCTTGATTCCTGCATGTTAACCAATTTCGGTGGAACCTGAGTGCATATTTTATCAGAGCTTTATAAGGAGCTTGAAATTTCATGAACGACCTATCGATGAGTGATTTCAATTACTTGTCATTAAAGTTGTACTTTACGACTCCCAAGTAAAAATTGTCAAACCTTAATCAATATTTATTATTTCGAAAATTAGACCGTTTTCGATCAAGTTTTGATTTGGAACTGATCCTGATTTTATTAAATCGGAATTTAATTATAACACAATTTTTACTAATCGTGATCAATTGCAGTAAAATCAAATTTTAACAAAACTGGGTCGAAAATGATCTCAGTTTCAACAATTATTGATCAAGGTCGACACAATTTGAAACTCGACATCATTGAAAAAAAAAATCAAGTTATACCGTTTCGTAAAAGATATTAAAAGATAGCTGGTTTGGGTCTCTCTTTTTAACCATCGAATTCGTTTCCCGTATTCCATTGCGAACTGGTCTCCGCGACAAATAATTAAAATTGGACCGCAAAAAATGAATAATGGCATGGAATTATAATGAAGTAATAATAATATACGATCGAGGAACAGCGATTGATAAATTTGCATAATGTCTACAAATGTTATAGCTCGAAATTTCGAGGAAGAGCTCTAAAAGCTCTTTGTTCAATATCAAGCTTATATTATCATGGCAAACGGTTGGAATTATGCATATTTTTATTATTCGCAAATTGTTTGAAATTTGACGCATTTCAGCGGGAAATACGCGACTCTTAAAAATATGTAATACTGGAACATCCATTGTATGTAAAATACATACGCAGTAATTGACATAAAAATGTTTTCACGTTGAATAATATAATTTTCATTATGTGGCATGTTGTAATATAAGTTTAAATAATGCTCTGTTTACTCTCTACACGCTATACTGAATATTTGTTAGTTTTCATGCTTCGCTTTTTCTTAATTTTGTTAATAATAAAGTTCATTCGTGTTAACCTTACAGGCTAATGAAAGTTTTATTTTCGTACATATTGCTTGGTATATCAATTTAATACCAATAAAACTGATGACAAAAAACGTCTTCAATAATATATGTGGTACTGCAAATATTTGTGAATGTGTCCCGATATAAACCATTTTGATAAATCTCCTTCTCATTTATTATATTATAACGTTTCCTTTTCATTTATTGTATTATAAATTAGTTGTTAAATTGCAATAATGATTGAACGTTTCAACTTGACATACAAATTTTCAAATTTTTGCGATTGACTTAACCTTATGTCGTAAAATTGATGTTCTATTATTCCGACAGCATTCGACAGAGTAAATTACATTATCTCAGTAAAAAGTTGTTCATTTAATTAATCGCGACTTTCTAATTATGAATTGATTCGCATAATTTGCACGCTGATACGTGTTCTTGAATATTCGCGGAACGTTCACGAAGAATAATTGACAAAAGTAATTCGTTAATTATGTTCGTATTACGTTTATGTTCGTATTGCAATCCAAGTATGTTTTTTTGTCTTGTCATTGTCTACGAATGAAATAAAAAAATAATTATGTGGAAATGGCATGCAGTTAGAGGTTAAATTAAAATTGTCCATAAGTTATAATTAATGGAACTATTAATAAATCATAAGAAAATGAAAAGTGCACACCTACCTTTGCAAATGAAATATAACATAGACGTCAACTAGCGTGCTCGTTGCAAGGAAAAAAAACGCTTCTGAGGTATAAAAATAAGAAAATGATGGAAGGAACAAATAATAAAAATGAACACAGAGTAATTGCCACAGCGGCGACGTTTAATCATAAATCAATAAATTTAATTAATTAAATAAATAAATTAAAAATTTGTATACACAGATATAATATAAAACATAAATAGTGTCCCGAGACTGCCCCCCTCTAGAATACAATACGCGTGCATCCCTAGACTTTGTCTCGAGGAGCTTCTAATTTTTATACGCGTGACTAAACGTCATTCGACACATTTCGAACATTCACGGTTAGCTTAAAAAAAGAAAGATCTCCTCGATGACGTTTTTAATGCTTTTTTATTTCCACTTCATTCGTTATCTAATTGTTTACGTTTCTTTTATTAGCTAAGCTATTAACTTACACTACGATATTTTACATCGATCGTTTTTGTCCGGTCTCATCAATCCCGTGATTATTTCCCTTATGTTTCTTTTCACCAATGAAAGACGTCGGTGTGGAATAAATCAATTCCAGACAGACGCGATATATACCAGCAATTTTTTCTATCTAATTCAACAGAGTTGTATGAAGGATATCTTTAACATTGGAACAAAACTTCGTCGACAGATAAGTTATTTTGATATCAGGCCCAGAATTTGCGGAACGAGATTCGCAAGTTATTATCCATTTTGCGTGGAAAAAATTGGTCTATAGACTATTTTTTTTTTATTTTTAAAGTCGGTTTCTATAGAAATTTTTTAATTCTATAAAATTCTATAAAAATTTTAAAAGTCGGTTTCTATAGCAACCGAAAAGAAAGGAATTGATTATTAAATAATGAATTCTTCACAAAGATTCCGAATTCATAATTTGAATTTGAATTCCATTCTATTCCGTTCTATTCCGATGATTTATCAATGTTTCCAACGACCAATTTTGAATTCTTAAAAAAGACTTTGTTTATGTTTAATTCCAAAAGCTGAATTCAAACTTACAAAACAAATTCTTGTCTATTCTTTTCAATTCCAGTTAGATTGACACATTGAAAAAGTTTATTTTGAATTCCTGAATTGGAATTCATTCAACTATATATAGCATTTCACATTTTTTCTTGATTGGAATTCTAAAAATGAATTCCAGTAAATTTTACTGAATGCGGATTTGGGCTAAAAATTCAATTCTTTTCTATTAATTTCTAATCAAAATTATTTGCAGGGTATTTATACTTGAAATTCGAAATAAGGTCAGACTTTACTCAAAACCAGACTTTTTAGTCTGGAAAAATTCTGATATTTGTCTAGGGTTGAAATCTAGACACGACTGGGAGCATTATGTTTTCCAAAACTTCATCAAACTGAAAAACGTCTGGTAACAGTCTGGCAAAAGTCTTGAAATAAATTGCTCGATAGACTGATTTTTTTCACGCTGGCAACTATTATTTGTTGAGCTATAAAAAAGTACTGGATGATCCTAAAATAACTTACTGTTTCTTTAATAATTCGTACGTTCGTGGACGTCAATATTGCGCAAAACTGAATGCAGTGCGGAATGGCGCAAAAAATTGATATTTCTCCAACTCTGTTGACCAGTGAATAAAATTCGAATTACGTGTTACGCGTAATATTGTTGACGCGGCTTCGTGAACGAGTCAATATAAATTAAAAAAATATTACCTCTGCGATCGACACATCCTCGACGTGATAATTATTTTGCAAATTGTTTAAACGGAAAACAGTACGAAGGAAAACAAGGTTGCCCTTTCCCTTGTACCCCGCTTGGCAAACAATTATGTCGAAAGATAAGTTTTCTCGCCGAGGCATTTTGGACTTTTTTGTTTATACTCTCATACACTTTTTCGAGCCTCGATTCGACGGCACAATTATCCGAAGAAGCAATTTCACTAAGTATCCCGATGCTTCCGAGTTAATGTTATACAAACCATTGATAAAAGAAATAACGGAACGCAAGAAAACGCGAAAAAAGACCCGTATAAAACAAAAAGGTAAAATAGGAAATATGGAGGACAGAAAAAATTGGTTCGCTTGTAGTGCTGTACAATTGGATTGAGATCCGGAACTCTTTGGCATCATTTTCTCCGTAGAAACGACAAGAACCGCGACCCATCGCGTACTACGATAGGCCACGTTCTAGCTTTAAGCGCTTTTCATTTAATGTATAACTCCGACCCGAATGAGTTGAAAGACGGATGTCTTTTTCCAAGTAATAATGCTGCACACGTGGTCAACGGTAGTGAGAGCACGAAACGATAAAAAAAGATTGAGGAAGGAAAAAAAATGTACCTTTCGAGGACAGTGTGATCGTGACGAATCTTCGTGATCGTGCGAGATTCATCGAATAAATTCTCAACGTGCCAGAAAGGGCGCCTTATCATTACAATTATCTCCTCAGCTCCTTCTGCTTCGTGTATCTTCCTTTACTTCTCTCGATAAAAAATGTATAAAAATGTGCAACGTTTTTCCCGCTTTCTACGTACGTGGGTAATACACGATATATGCTCCTTGAGTTTAAAAGGACTAGAGTGCACTCAGAAAACAGTTTTGTTTATTTCATGAAACTCCTGCAACTCTTTACAATTAATTTAATTGTTCTAATTAGCCGAAATGCGATGTACCTAGCGTGTACGCAGAAGAAATCTTTCCGTCAATTCACCGCGAAAAGGTTGTTTCGTAATATTTCTCATTTTGAGTTTTCCGTTCCAACTTTCGAAATAACGAAAACTGCATGCCGCAGAATTGAAGGGAACTGAATTGCGCGTTTCAATTGTAAATTGCCTTTTGAATGTGTTATCTGAAAATATGCGGAAGTTAACACGGAAAACAGAAAAATGTATATTCAATGATGTTTCTGTTGATATTTGTGCAGTTTTGATAACTTTTTAATACAAAAAATAATACCCACACATCTTAGGACGGTAACTCCAGAGACTCGTTTTCCGGTGTAGTATTTACAATGATCTATACTGTACCTTAATTTCCAACTCGTTTTCAATGTACAAAACGTATATTACTATTAATTAAGCATCTAGTCATTATAACAGCAAATTCTAAATTCTGCAAATACTTTCTACATTGTTACTTGAGCGATATGATGTTTCGATAAATGCACATTGTGAGTTTATATATTAATAATTTGATATCTCAGTATGATGTTGCACTTAACTATAAATATTGTAATATTAAATTGATGTACTATTTGTAGTTTACTATTTAAATTTACAAGTTTACTGTATGATATAGGTAATATACTGTATCAAGTTGGCGAGAGAGAAAGATTTGCTGGTAAAAATTAATGGTAACATTTACTTTTGTGTTCGAACTTATTTTAACAGCTTGGTTAGTTAAATTTCTGTGTGAAATATCTTGTAACGAATAACCGAACAATTGAGGGGCTGGACGTTAAAATTCGCCCTGCGCCATAAGAATTGTATTGTGCTCGGCGAGTTTTAACATCCAGCTATTTAATTTTATTTAGCCAGCAATAGGATTTTCTTTTATGCTATATCAAATGCGCTTTTATTTATGCTTCTCTGCCTGCAGCACAATGGTTAATTTAAATTTGAAAGTAAGAGTAATAAGTCACTAACATCATACAGAGCAATTTCCAAAAAATAATTCATCAAAACCATCAGTTTTTATATACTTATATCCCTTCATGCAGGTCCCCATGACAATGAAAATAAATTATTAATATGAATAATGACGTCATATCTGTTATCGATAATAATAAAGATGAAATTTCACTAGACTGTGGGTAAGTCGTATGATGCTTAGTATTGAGTCTTATTGTCAAATACGTACCTTATTACAGTACAGTACTTAAATGCATGTTCATATACGAATACACCCGTTGCAAGTTCTTATCTAAAATACTAATTTAAAAACGACTTGGTAAAAAGAGCAACAAATGTTTGTTCAGTTTGAAACGACTTTCACTTCAAACAGCAATACTATTTTTATACTTCTTCAATAAATAACACAATAAATAAACCACGCGCTTATGCCACGTGAATAAATATAAAAATATATAAATATACAAAATACGTTTAACCAGTTTAAAAATCGGAAACTTGAAAACGCATTCGTTTCTAAAAGTTCTATTGACAAGAGCGCCGCGAAGAATTGGCCCTTTGGGATATCGAGCCGAATCGCGAGACACAATTGATTGTCGCGACTAAACAATTGAATATTAATTGTAAATGTGAAGAGCATTTGGATAAAATCAAAAGAACTGTTTGCTGAGTGTGCGAATTTGGCCTCCGCCATGCCGATGTGCTGTATATTAGTTAAATCCGACGATATATTAACGCCTAAACATGTTACAAAGCCGCAGCAGTGTCACTCTTGGACGAACCACGACGCGACGTCGAATTTGAGCCATCTAAAAAAGACGTTCGGTTTTTCCGTTTTTATAATGCCCGACGTAAAGACAAGTTTGCGATTCGCGTGTCACGCGAAACGTGACTGGAATCGTCAGCACCCACGGTACGAGCACTCGCGTACTCGTAGAAGTAACCGTAAGCGTGCATTTTTTGTGTGCGTGTACGTGTGAGTGTTTTTCGGTTCTTTTACTTCTCCCTTTGCTCGCAATATGGGGAACACCACAATTATCATTATATGACTTATTGGGTCCCATTTCATTATCGCTAGCAGTAGTACGAGGTTGAGAGTCCTAATTTGCAAGAAAATGGTGCTCTGTGGCGATTGTACACACTTCCGGTACTGATGACGTCCTTTGTTTCACACCGCAAACCCGTGAAACCTTCTGCGCATCTGAAACAACAAATAGGATCACATTAATAATTCGGCAAGACGCAATTGCAATTGAAACAAACATTTGAGTGCAATTCTCTATCTAATTTACGTATATTTTATCTTTATTTTGGAAAAATACATTTATTGATAAATTTAAAAAATATAAAAAAATAAAATTTATTTGAAGATACATTTTTAAATAAATTAAATTTTACTTTTTGATTATCTGATTTCTATCCAAATTTGTCTAATTTTAAATTTATTAATGTACATTTACTTTATATTTGTTATATCTTTATTCCCCCTTTATTTTACTTGAGTTTTATGTTTCATTATGCTTTAATTTTAATTACAGTAGAATTAATTTCTAGATTCTAGATAGACAACTGAACTTAGGAAGACTAAAGAAACAAAAAGGATTTGTTTAAATAAATATAAAATTAATATAAAATAAAGTTATTGAAAAAGAATTAAAAATAGATTCGTACTCTACTGCGGGTAGATAATCATTAAGAACTCATAATCCGAAAGAGTATGCATTTTTATTGTGCTTTTCTGCACACTCTTATCTTCCCATAACGCAGAAAGAGATAGTTTTCAAGTTCCGTCTAAAGGTAAATCGTTTTCGTAAGCACCACTTGATTCTATTCAAGTCCAAAAGAGCTGTGTAAAAAGTTGTAACGATGCTTGTAATTTGACTTTCATGTTTATTTTGATTATCACGTTGTATGCTTGATATGAGCCACAATATCTCAAAAATACATCAGGCCATTTTACTGAAGTAATTTTGAAATGTACATTCGCTATACGTTTGAAACATATCTTTATCATTGAAATAGAATCCTTTTAAATGGAAATAGAATTCTTTTTAGGGATTTCGCAAAATAAACTTACTCCGTTAAAAAATGTTACTTTAAAATACATCTCTGTGTATTAATGAAATAACATCTTTAATGAAAAAAATATCTTTTTTAACTGTGCATTTTTAGTGAAAAAGGCAATATTTTTGTACCAAAATAGAATATGTATTTCAATTCAAAACCGAAAATTGCACAAACTGCAGGTATTATTTTTCGGTGAAAATGAATACATTTTGAATGTACATGCAAACAATTTTCTGTCAACAAAGTTGGACTTTTCGTTGAACTGAACATTTGTGTCGAAATAAAAGAGGTTAATTATGAAGGAAATAATATCTGCCTTGATAAAAGTTTCCATTACAAAAAAATTTATAATTATTTAATTAAACAAAAGTGTTTAGAGGTGTATAAATAATTACAAAAAAGATCCGATATTTCGTTGATAATATTTTCCTCGTAGAATATGTTTGTAGGCGTGAGTAAATAAAAATCCAAATTTTTAACAATAATTTTTATAGTCTTCCTAAGATTGTACGAAATTAGAATTACTTTAACTGTTAATGAAATTCTAAATTGATACATCCACATTTTTCAAATTAATTAAAAACATATTCATATGTCTATAATTTAAATCTTCCATTTCATTAGTGAATTTTTGGCGGCATAATATGCAAATATATGTTATTAAATATGAGCTCATTATTTCCGATAAGCTTCAAGATACATATCTTTAACCAGACACAATGTATGAAGAAAATCTCAGCCATATATTGGAGCTTAACATCGTACAGTTGAGTAGATATGATAAAACTTAGTTAATAATGTTCTTGAATAATTTGTTTTGAATTATTTCCTCCCAAAATATTCTATGTCGAAAAGTAACATAGGAACAGTTTTAATAAAATAGCGAAATAAAATATTTAATTGCTACGCCGCTTCTTAATTTCGTTCCTTAGTTTTAATTTGAATTATTCGTAGGAGTAATTCTGACTTGAATTAAAATAAGGCATTATCATTGTAGAATGTTATATGTAAAATAAAAAAATACAATGAAAAAATTACCGGTGATACTAGATATGAATAAACTGTCGATAGAAAGTTATACGTTCATTAAAAGTTGTTTCAATCGACGTGTAATTATTATGCCCGAATAATGATGCCTTTTTCCAATGAGGCCTTTTTCCAATAGACCTCGGAGACTAATTGATTACACGTTATTAACATGTAGCTAGTTATGGAGAGAAGAACAAAAATAACTAATTTAATTGATGTCTCTCTAAAATGTCCACTTTTGCCACAAGCATTTGGCAATTAAAAATATGTCTATGATTGAATTACCCGCAACTATTTCGTTATGTTCTCGATTAAATGTAGTCGCACTATTTTAACCTGATTCAATGATATGAAAATATTGAACGATTCAAGAAACTTTGTTGCGGCTGAGAATGCGGCTATAAAAAATAATTCGTCCGTACGTTCGATTTATTTATAGCTGTATTCTGGGTGGTTTTGGTAACGCGCGGAAGAGTTGTGTCTGAGGAGAACACTTGTCGATGTGTTGCGTACGAAAGGACGTATTTTTGATGCGACGCATAAAAAACGGAGGCGTTATTAGTCGACACTATTACGACGGACACGCGGCGTCTTACCATTTTTTCGCCAGCTTTTTTTGACTCATTATAAATCATTGAAAACGACGTAGTCAATATTCCCGGAATCATAATTATGAAAATACTTCAAACGAAACTTGTCTTATGATATAAATGTGTATTATAAACATCATCATTTATTGTGACTCTGATCTGTTTATTGTGTTTATTTTCATACGAAATGATTCAGGTCTGTGCGAGACTCAGCGTCTCGAGTTATGAATACGTTGCGAATGTTGTAGATACTCTCATGGAAAAAAATCAGCCTGGATTCAGTCTGGTCCTAGATTGTATCCAGAATATTTCCAGACTGTATCCAGGCTACATCCAGACTCGTTTTAATCTGGATTTAGTCTGAGACAGGATGCCAGACTTTATCCAGACTGATGCCAGATTATATTCAGACTGGAAAGAGTCTGGATAAAGTCTGGAAAAAGTCTGGCATGCATCCTGACCCAGACTATATCCAGACCAAAAAGAGTCTGCCCTAACAGACAATCTCTAAAACACGTAGATTCGACGTGGAACCTACGTGGAATCTACGTGGATTCAATGTTCGATGTCTATACGGGTGGTTGCAGTCTGGATACAATCTGGAAACAGTCTGAATACTAGTCTGGATACAGTTTGGATAAAGTAGTAAATGTGGCCAGCCCGAATCCAGATTTTTTTTCACCAGGGCCTAATGATAAAAGGTACAAACTCGCTGGTTTGTCGTCGAAATGAATTTTTCCTTAATTGGCCACCAATCTTACAATCCGGGCAGAAACGAATTGAATATTTGTGACGATTCCATTAGAATGCGGTTCCGCTGAGTGTTTGTGTCATTGTTCATCATGCGCCGAAAGTAAAGTCAACGCAAGCATTCAGCGTAATTAATTACAACTCTAATTGAGAAAGGATCAGGAATGTCTGCCTCATCCCCGCTATTGGCTGTGAGCAAATAATGACTGCCAGTTTCTCAACTGTTGTCCCAAGCGAAGATTCTTGCAGCTGCCGGCGAGTAGTTTCTGCTTTTTACACTTACACCGCCAGCACTCGAGTTGATTCCCTGGCACTCGTCCGAACTGTTTCTCAGCTTTGCCTGAGAGCCGGGGTGCCTTAAATTGCGCGATTTTCGCACCAATCGGCGGATTTTTCGAAATCGAATCTCCCGTTAATCCAGTTCTTGCGCGCGAAAGGGGCCGCGTTCTTTCATCGTCGAAACGCCGCGCAAAAAAGTCAACGCTCCATCTTCCGCGGCAAACACGCTATCAACCGAATCCGCGTTCCTCAATAAATTATCATCGACCGGCGGCGTTTCATGTGAATATTGTACTTACGCTCCAAGAATTCGAGAGCAAATATTTTAATCATCGAACCGAAAAGTAATTGCTTCTTGCGTGCACTCTCCCCGGCAACAAATGAGGAAGTAATTTCTCGTTTGTGGTGCATGCAATTACAACTGACGCGAGTCAGCATTGCTACTTTTCCCGAGAACACGAAATGAATTGTTTCGTAATGCGCGCAAACGACCAGGCGTAGTGCTTTTTCTGCGCTCCCTTTCTGACCGTTTTCTGCGCGTTCAATCAAAATGCGTTTTATTTGCGCGCCCCTGAAACTTGTACAGCGTATATGACACGGGTCCAAATAATCGATGGCACGCGATTGGCGGCGGACAGGAACACGAGCCTGGTGCCAGACTTCCCCTTTGGCTACGCATCGCCGAATTCTGTCATTCTCCAAGCGGAAAATGGCCGCGCCGATTGTACGTGTTCTAATTTTCCAGACGGCGCTTTGTCCCGCCATCTGCTATCCCGCAAAAGCGCACGATTTTTCCTATAACTCCGGTCTTCGTTCGCGAACGCCGACCAATTTACTGATTTTCGGCGTATTTACACAGCCGGCCGGGGGTTGTTGCCCGATTTGCGATTGCCGTTTTAGTTCGACTGCGCGATAACCACGTTTTACTTAATGCACCGAGCCGGCGCAATTGATTCACGCCGGACTTCGATTGGCTGAAAATTATTCTTCGAGGGGCGTCGCAATATTGAAACGCGCGAATCAGAATTGCGTCACGCGTGATTATCCCGGCGTTTAAACCGTCTTATTTATCCGCTTAATTAGGGAACTTTAATCCGCGCGTACATATTTAATTTGCCGCGCCAACTTTTCTAATATGTGGCTCTAGCAAGGCGTAATTTTATGCATTTATTCTTCCTTTCGTGTCCACGCTATCTGGCGAATTGCATATTTAATATATCGCCGTCATAGAATTAATTTCGCCGACAGAATTTATTTTATTTTTTCATCGGGTAGACGCGCGACACTAGAACAGCACATTCGGAATCCGGGGTATCGTAAAAATTTCAGTAGATGTTACTGGCTACGGTCAGACGGCAATAAATCCAATTGCGCAAAGTTTACAACGTTGCGAGCGAGTAATGAGTAATTTGGTACTATTTCGGCTAAAAAATCCGGCGGAAAAAGTGATGAGCCTGCATTGTTTATACAGTTGTATTTATGTTTCCGTTTTCGTCGCAACTATTCTGGGCCGCGAAGGTATAAGGTTTTCATGAAAGCGGTAAATTGCCTAACCGATGTAATTAGTGATTTTAAATTGGATGCCAAATTACTATTAAAATATTTCCGTTTATAAACTAGATTATTATGCTAAAGGCAAGAATAAAAAATATGTACGGTGCCGTTCATATTAATCGGTAAAAAACCAATAGCTCTCTACAAAATATTCATTAGATTTCATTCTGAGAATATTCCAATCATACAATTTGAATATTTCAATACCCGAAATCTCTAATGCTAGAAATATTCTCAGAATGAACTCAAAATGAATATTTAGTGTCATTAGGGAAATTTATTAAACGTAAAGTTTACTTGTTCATATTTACTTGGCTTCATAATAAATACTGCTTAAAATAAACTTATCTATGATGCTGTCGTATAGAGTAGGTAACGAAATAAGTCTAGAATGATTTTGATTTACAATCATATGATTTTGTTTTACAGTAAAACAATTTTTTCCTTTTAATGTTAAATAGATATTTCTTGACCTGTACATTTTACTATTTTTATACAACGAATATTGGTCACATAATTTAAATTTGAAACAACTAGTCAACATCGTTGTGCTAATGAAACTCAACATGATATTTAACATGTTATAAAAAAACATTCCCATTACCAGTAAACTGACTCCAGATATAAAAATTCGGTTATAGTAACTTCACAGTAAACTAGTTCAATCATCAGAAATACTTTTAAGGTACGTTAGGCAGAATTCCGCAGGGATCAAGTGTTTCTTTTTTCCTATAGCGCAATTTCCTCGCAATCGGTACTTTCCGTTCGATATTCGTATCCTTCAACCGTTTACACTCGATTATTCCGCCAACGGGTTTTCTTTATTACGAAAACACTTGAGTTTGAAATTACACGCGAGAAATTCTTATCAAGGGCACGTGTATCCGAGTGAAATGTCTCCAGTCTATAAATTAATTTTCTTCTCCAACCTGATCTCCTCGCACCGATCATCTTTACTATTTTTCGTCACAATTATCGTCTCCTTAAACACAAAGAGGTATCCGTGTTCACAAACCCGACTTTGCAACGCGATACTCCATAAAACCGAGTCAGCTTTTATCCTCCAATAAAGCAGTGGGTTAGCTGCTTTGTTTGATTTTTATTTCCCTCGATACTTAGAGCCGACAAGCCGATATTCACGCAGCTCACGAAAACTTCCAAGCATTTCTCGTGGAATTTCATCGTCGTGTAATCAACGCCCTGATAGTCCGGCTCGTTTTTCTCCATCTGTTAAGCGCGTACGCCGTCGACGAAATCACGTAAGTTTGTTATGCGCTCGACGACAGTACACGCCGGCGAAGTTGCAACTCGTGTAAAACTTGGCCCTTCGTTTCTTCGTAACTCTGGCGCCAGGAGCGCGTCGATAACGATAGTAACTCTATCTGCGCTGCAACGCACCACGTAACAAAGTGATAACAACGACAGGTGAGTTCTCGCGAGTAATCGCGAGGATAACTTACACAGTTGCACGTGGCGCAAGGGCTACATTACGGCCGGAGTACTTTACATAATACTCGCGGTGAAGCTCATACGTGTGTTACTTCCGCGAGTGTTACGTAACATGTAGTCGCCACTTTACATATGTATGCCACTGGGTAAGCCAGTGGCCCGCATTCGCGTCTTTCCGCGCACCATCGCGCTTTTCAAACTACCCCTGGCTAAGTGTTATCTCTGAAATTGCGTTTTGTGGAAGCGTTATTCAATTAAGTGAGTTAAAAAATGTACGGAAAGTTTCTCGCCGACGTTAATGTAAACGATGAAATACGACGATGACGATGAGTACCTAGTAAACGAAAAGCGATGGATAAAGATATAAAATATATGAACCCTAGTATAAATTGTGGTAATTTCAATTCAATTTTACAATTCGGCACCGTTTATACAATCATATCTATGCTGTTACAGCACTGCTTCAAATTTAGGATAAGTTAACAAATGTTGCTCAAAAACTGTCACAGCGTTGGGGCCAAGTTGGAAGAACGTTACTGCAACGTGAATACAAGGTATTTGTATAGAAATACACAGGTTCTAAAAACGTTGATATAACATAGCAATTGCTGCTGAATCAAGGTTGGAATGTTGCTTTGTGATGGGATGTATTATTCCGTATGGGTATAAACTGAGGTAACATGAAAAGCAATTCTATTAAATAAGTGCTGTCCTTTTGCTGTGCAAAACGAGCGCTTCTGAAGATGATGCTTTTCATTATACTGATGAGAGACTCGCGCGAATTACACAATTGTCTTTGTATCGCATTAGTGCATGGTTATACGGATGCTCTGATTGAATAAAGGTGGATGATTCAGAACTAGATTTCCTTTTCTCGAATTCGAGAAACATGTTTTTGTGTAAATTTAGCATTTAACGCGGTTCAGAAGTATATCATTTTAAGCGGCAGTACTTAAATACACAATCTATTATTAAAAGTCGTATTCCGCGAAATACGAGGTAATGACAGTTGACATAATTTGGAGTTCAACAAGTTCGAAATTAGCACGTCATGAACTTTTTAGCAACGAATGTCAAGAAAATCGATATCTCCTTTTTTATCGCAAAAATGCCGATATTGTTCTCATAACTTCTGCTGATTTTCCACTTAACTGTGTCTCTAAAGTCTTCGGAAATGTAATAACGCGGAAACTCGAATCCTGTTACCCTTGTAATGTGCCTGTTTTCTCGTGACTTCGTATCCAGATGAATTAACCAATTGCTTATTACTCGAATAATTCCATTATATAAGTTTTTCTTTGCTTTTATAATCAGAGTCGACTCGTTTAATAGAGAGGAGCGCATACATGTAATTATTAAATTGAATCTTTTATCATTTTTGTTTCGTTTATCATTTTTTAAACATATCTTTTGAAGCAAGTTAAAGGTGTTTATTTCAAATTATAAGTCCCTTTCTTTGAACATTTCCTTTCGAAACTTTATATAAAAATAAACTGCACTAGACAGCTTCATTTAGGTGATTACTAAGATCCTTTATGCAGACATTTACGAAATGTGGATCATACTCATACTCACCTCGCATCTAATTATAATCTTGTCAGATATTCATTTAATTTACAATGTTTATTATACGCATTAATTTTGGTCTTAATTAAATTTTGTTTATTTGAGCTGCAGTTGAAAATACATTTTAATATACATTTCACCCCGTGCAAATAAATTAGAAATTCCTTCACTCAATGGATCTCGTTTATAAATCTGCCGTTATTTTTACAATGTTTTTAATTTATTCAAGCATTTTATATTTTACTCATCTAACTGAATAATCGCTCGCTTGAATGAAACGAGTTCTTCAACTATCCTTTCACGCGAAAAATGACCAAAAATATCTGGTCAAACTTAAACTAGTATATGAAAGCTTGCAAGTGATATAAAGATCAAACGCCTTTTTAACCCTCGAGATATCATCCGACGCAATTAAATAAGCTGCGCCGTGTTGCAAATCGCACGGCACTGAAATTGCACTCGAGCCAATGCGCATTCATCGCGTTGATATTCGATTTCATTCGGTATTGACGCAAGTGGGATCCGCAGTTCAAAGTTGAAGCAATTCGAGATTCGGAAGAGTTGGATTACAGTTTTCGAAAAATTGTCATCCAATATTGGCACGTATCTGCCGCAACATAATGCGACTGAGGCGCGTCGCAGAAAGCTGCAACCGTAGATGCGCGATGTCGATCATTTCCATCTGGCTCTCGTATGCGAGCTGAAAATGTGGCCGATTCGGCGATCCTTCCACCGGGAATCAATGTTCTCTAACTCCAGTCGTCGCACTCCCACCAACATTGATCGCAGCCCGATTCCCGTAAATCGCCGCTCTCACTCTCACTCTTGCACTCCCCTTTTTCCTCATTTTGTTAACTGTCGCGATCCCGCGTTCTTTTTTTCGTCCTCATCTCTTTTTCCGCGGTCGCTTTGCTGCCGAAAATCGTTATTCGTCCATAAATTTTGCACCAACGTTAACGCAAATACTCGCAACGCTTTGTGCACGCGCGTACACAAAGATCGGATTGTGCGTTCCCGCTATATCCTTTTACACCAGCTTTATCTTTTTACTATTTTCCAGCGACTCTTTTCCGCGTAACTTTACACACACCCCAAATCGTTTCTCGTCCCCGATTTATTAGGTTTTCGCTCTGCGCATTAAATATTGTCGCGTTTGTTCCAGTTGACGGAGACTCGAGTCGTGCAGTGTTATTTGCAGGAGATTATTTAGAATTTGGAGGGGGAATGCTAACAAATGACGGAGGGTGAAATGAAAAACAAGTCGTAATAATAATAAACCGTTTCAAGAACGTGATTCGATCATAAAACATTTTTATTAATGCATTTTAGCTATTGTGAATTGTATGTTGCTCTATTTTTCCGATGATAGAATTGATGATATTCCGTTATAGAAAGATATTATTGAGAATTTCATTTGAACATAATTTATATCGTTGAGTAGTTTCTATTTCTATAATGTACCATTCTATTTCAAACACATTTTTCGATAAAAAAAGTGAAATATCGACAGTAGTTTGCTTTATTATACATCCAGCGCCGGAAAATGATCAAATAACCCTGTATATGAACAGTAATATTTACACAATGCCTCGCAATAAATTATATATGCTCGTTCAGAACGTTACATAATACAGTGTTAATGACTCATAAGAGTCCTATAACTCTTCCAAAAGTACTCTATTACTTTCCACAAGTACTCCTCAGTTATCTTTAAGCCATTCGTAATCCGTTATGAAAAGTTATTACTCATATCATGCCGTGTTATTTAGAGGTAACTTGTGATTGCTAATGATAAATTACCATTATAACATATTTTACGCTTACTTTTACACATCGTTTATATCAGAATTAAATGTGAATGTGATATTTGTATTAAATGAATTTTAAGTACATTTGGTTACGTTTTTATATTCCTAAGTCTGTGGTGTATTGTAGATTTATAAAAATAATGTACGTGTTAATTTCCAAATATGCGTGTAATAAGTGAGAGAGTGAAGATTGAAGAGAATATAGTGTGATTCATTTTAGCAGAACCAAACCTAATTGTGCACATACAAATGAAACTCAATTACGTCAGTCAAATTTCTTCTAGCGGCTTTTGAAATACGCATTGAATGTTGCAATTAGATTCTTGGGAACCTTCATGATTTAGTCATAGGCTTAAATGGGTCAATAATGCCGAGTTTCTGCCGAAGACCACAACTGCAGCTTTCACGAGCCCATTTTTCCATGAATGCGATATAATGTATTTACGAAATCCAACTAATTCACCTTATACAATATACACGAGAACTTAATAAATTAGAGATCAAATAGTTTCAATTTCGAGACTTAAATTCGCGAAAACCACTGTCAGGAGCTTCAAAAGTGGAATATACCGCATTAATGGAACCACTCACCCCATATATATAATTAGTTCTCAAGTCCGCATTTTTTTTCATTATTACTTATTCAGTCCAGCGAATTTTTCGCCGACCCAGATTTGTTATTTCACCTCGCCACTTAACCCGCGTGTTTAATTAATCAACCAATTCTATTGACACAGCATTCGATTTTTCGATTCGAATTTTATCGCACGAAAGTTACTCACACCCGCAGCGAGGTGACAACGGTTTATTCGTCACATTTGTTCGTAAAATGTTGCGGAATGCGATATTTTTGCGATCAATCGAGGGGACGCGACCGTCCTGAATTCATGATTTATAGCTGTCAAAGCCCACGAGCGATTATTGTTTCAATTTGGCCGACACTTTGCCGAAGAGCGATATCTCCGAGAGTGGCGAAATAATCTAAAATTTGTTCCTAGCGGGGTTGAGACACGTACGTCACGATTCTCTCGTCTCGAGCTGAACTTACGTACATACGTACGTCGACTCGGATGAGTTTCATCGCGGAAATACGGGCATCGGCCGGAAGCCTGCTAATCCGGGTATTATCGCGAGCAATGCCGTCTTGTTGGTTGATTTACTTCTGCGGTCAGGATCGCGTGCTTTCCTTGCTAAAAGTAGATTTACAGCCCGACGATTTTAAAAGCACGATCCTAGACAGCGCGGAGTACTTCGATCTCTTCCGCTTTCATTTAACAACCCGTTCTCCGCTGGCGCGCCGCCCGACCCTCGCGCCCTCAAATTACCGCCACGCTAAAGGCAAATGGCTAAACCAGTGACGCTTCGGATTAATGGTCGCATCGATGTGCCGCTATCGGCTCACCTTGTCTCTGCCTAAATAAACAACAAGATCAAGGCGACACTGTGACACCACCTATTATCGTATTTCAAGCGGCTGGAAATTGTTTCCTATTTATTATGCGCCTGTTTTCGTTTTCAGTTATTAAATATGGATTGTTTTACGAACATTTTTCTCATTTTTTACCGATGTATAACAGAGTTTATGAATAAAGTAGCTGGGCAACCAAAAATATTTTATGTCATAAAATCTTGTTTGTTATATTAATGCAAACTAAATATCCAGATATTAATTTTCAAATAACAAATGATTATAGAACGTTTGGAAACATTTACTCTCCTAAAAAAATGTCGAGTATCGAACTCGAGCCTCCAAAGTGTTGAGAGAACCAACTAACACTGAACTGCGAGGTTTTTATATGTAAATAAGGCTTTCTCGTTGATGTAGGATATTTCTTGTTATTTATAAACCAATTGGAACATTCAAGAAATGTGTATACAACGTTCAGCGAAACGTATTTCGCCAAACGTTAGGTGTATTCAATGAGAATCTTGAACTTTCACTTTGAAATGTCCGTTCCCAGTGAACATTAATTCCCCAAAGGCACCTTTAAGACCACTCAGAGGAACCCCGATCACTCAAAGTTGACTTTGAGGAAACTGTAAGGGATGAATAGTTGACTGGGTGGGGTGAAACTTTAAATGTCCCTTTCTCAAAACGACTTTCTTTAATTTGTACAATCTTTTAAAAAAAGAAGTTTACTTACGCTCAGAAAAATATTTGGTTGAAGCAATCAAAATGTTTGTTTAAAATAGAACTAACCAAAGTATTTGGTTGAACCAAGTAAAATTTGGTTAACTGAACTAAATGTTTGGTTGATTTAAATAAATGTTTGATTTATTTAACCAAACGTTTTGTTAATTTGACCAAATACTGTATTTTAACCAACATTTTCTGAGCACTCATGTCTGCAACTTTCTTGAAAAGATAGAGATTTAAAAATCTTTATCTTTTTAAGATAGTGTTTTTTGTTAATGTTATTCCAAGAAAAGCTTTTTTTAGTTATATTTTAATTAGCTCGTAGTTGTTTCATTACGCTGGTCTGAATTTTTTAAGAATTTGCGATTTTTCCTTTGTAAACCAGAATGCTACTTTTTCACTTTATCTCTTGAAGTAAGTAATGAAACTAAAAGTAATAAATACATTATTTTATAATAAATAATTCTAACCATGGACAATACATATTGTACATGGTATTGCGTCAGAAGCGATGTAATATACCAATAGGCACTACACTCGTCAATCAATAAACATCACGTAATTACCATTTCGGAAAATAATGACATTTAACATAAACCCAAAATGAGAATAGAGTATATTTGATCAGTTTAGTATTACCAGATAGTATTACAATCTATCTTCTTTCAAAATTAGGTGTATTCAATGAGAATCGATCGTATGTAGTAAGTTTGAAATTGTCTACCCCTTAATTTCTATATTTTTTCGAACATATACTTTGTTCGAAGAAATATAGAATAAAAATAGTACCCAACACTAATTCGCTAGTAATTTTAGTTACCCAAAGAACCAATTTTGCAATCTCTTCAAACTTAATACCGATTTGTTTCCTCGCGGAACCGCACAGACTTATCTAAAATGTCAATCCTCCTAACCCAGCACGCAAACATCGGCAAAAAAGTCGCAGTTGCGTAACTCTTAGTCTGCCAAACTTGTGCGCGTCCGAGGTTGCAACTTCACTTAAACCAGTTGCTGCCTCCACTTCCTCCTCCTGTTTTTATTGACTTAAGAAACAAAGTTGACGCGATAATCAAAACGTCTATTTCCGGAGTCGACGGCTTCACTCTCGGATGAGCCCAGCTTCGGGCAGTGTTATTGACGCATTCGTAAATGTTGATAATTACGTAACGGATTTTTACGCTCGGCCGGAACACAATGCCGCCTTTGACGCCGGAACTTCGTTTCTCAATAGAATGCGAAACTATTCGCTGATAGGTGTAACAATTTGAGGCTTGTTTGTAGCGCAGCGGCGATGCAACCTCCGGACCCCGTGTAAGTATTCGCGTATTACGCCAACTCGGCTGCCACCCCCGCCCACCTCCCCCCGTTGATCCCGTTCCGCTGCCGCAATATGCATACGTTCATCGGCTCGGCAACATTTCCCGGCTAAATAGCGCATGCTACACCGCAGCGTAAATATGTGCACCGGCACAGCGACATACATGCTGTCAACTACGCGATTACACTTCTGCGTATCGTTGTATATAATATGCGCGGAAATGCGCGTGTGTAAGCGCGCGGATACATGCATACAGTAATACGTATGATTCGTGCGTAGCAGCAACACGGCGCACATCTTGTACTGCCAAGCGACCACTAATGTCCGTCTTCGACATTTTGCGGTCTACCACGCGCTATGTTACACGCAGGATAACAACACTCTTCCGATGAGATTTCGCCTGTTTGCGGCACGTTCCACGCTTAATACATATCCGTTTTATTAGTAGCGGGGGTTTTGCGGTAGTGTTTTTTATTTTCATGTTCGGTCGGTTTACTTTTGGGTAGTCTTCACTGAGTAAAAGTAAGTGGTAAGAAATCGCCATTTAAGTGGTAAAATCTTACCACTTGAAGTGGTAAAACCTTAAATGATATATTTAATAACATTTTGTTAGTTCTTATAAAAATGGGTTAATTTAATGTTAATGAGTATTTAATTAAACTAATTTATTGTGTAGTAAATTCAGACTATCTAAAACTATAATTTAGCGCTATTAAAAGTTTAAGGTTATGGTTCATGATTTATCAAATTACATTTCCTAATATGATATTTGTGATTCCAATCAAGTTAGCTGATACTTAATAGCAGTACAGATACATTACTAGAATTTTTTATAGAAATTGTTCATTAATACTGTAAATGAAATATATTTTAAGTTGCCATTTCAAATAGTAAAGCTTTACCACTTGAAATGGTGACTTTT
>JABFPB010001643.1:0-24022 GCA_022817645.1 Ceratoteleas bidentatus | reverse complement strand
CACTCGGCTTCGCCTCGTGCTACAATACACTCGTCGGGAATCGCCTATTTCCCGCCCTAGTTGCGTAATATACTATTACTTTCGACATCACTTTTAATTTTTCTAAATAATTTCAAATGAAATTATTTAGGATAAACAACGTTTGTTTTAATTCTAATTAAATAGTATATTACGTCCGAAGGCGCCACCGGCGCCCGAGGTCGATACGTGAAAAGAAATTTTTGAATTCTAACTGATTAGTTACTAATCAATTAGAAGATATTTCCATATTTTCAGTTTTAAATTTTTTATATTAATTGCTAATAATTGACATTAAAAATCAATGAGCAGTTCATCAAATTTTCACAAACCAAAACTAAAAACTAATGAACAGTTGGTTAAAATCTAATATCCATTAATTAGTTTTAGGTTTTGATTTGTGAATGTTTCATGATCTGCTCATTGATTTTTAATGTCGTGCAAGTTTTCACGATAAGTGATGAACTGTTCGTTAATTTTTTATGTTTTTTTTCTCCGTGTAACAATTTTAATTTTAACTACTAATTATTAGCAATTAATATTAAAAATGAAAACTGAAAATATGGAAATATCTTTTAATTGATTAGTAACTAATCCGTTAGAATTAAAAAATTTCTTTTAAGTAGAATTAAAACAAACGTTGTTTATCCTAATTAATTTAATTTGAAATTATTTAGAAATATTAAAAGTGATGTCGAAAGTAAAATTGATTACAATAATAATTTTAATGTACGCGAAAAAGTAAGTAAGTACCTTAAGGGTGCACGTTAGTTGAATCAACGTTGATTGAACGTTTCCGAAATCATTTTATCAACGTTGGTTTAAGGTTGTTGGATCAGTGATTCTAAGTTGGAACGTGGAATAAACTTTGAACCAAGGTTGAATTAATATTATGTGCTAAGGTTGAGTCAACGTTAATCTAAGGGGGTTTAGTCAACAACATGTTAACGTTGTTTGAAGATTAAGTAAATGTTGAATCAACATTTGAGAACAGCATTGACGCAACGTTGAAGAAACATGACTTTTTAATAGTATATAGCGAAATTTTAAAGTGTTCACTCAACGCCTTGCTTCCACATTGATTCAACGTTGTTCTCAACGATTGACACATTGATGATTGTCGTTGATTTAACGTTTGTTGAAAACGTTCATTTAACCATCCCCAACCTGGACATTCGTACCTTGGCTCAACGTTGAATCACTGATCCAGCAACGTTGAACCAACGATGATTCAACTAACTAACTGATCCCTTAGGGTAAGTAAGTAATTATTACTTAGAATATCTTTAAATGGCGCAGCTCTACCGGAGATCTTCCGACTACAATAAAACGATTACAAAATTTTTTTTTCATTCAGTTATATCTGGAAATAGGGCTCAATGAAATTAGTTGATCTTAGAATAACGAAATAAATATACTAACATTACACCACACACTATATTTTGTATTTGTAGGTATGTATAAATACACGTGTCATTTGCATTATTCCACATTATCTTATGTTATATCGCACGACTACTTCTGCTGCTGAAGTTCAGCAGTACTAAATCCGTACTAGACATAAAGGCTGACAAAGATTCTGAAAACCTATTTTTTAAAAACTCTTTTAGTCACAATTTCGATAAATTTTCAAAGTATGTAACAAACGATTTTTCTCCAAATTCTGAAAAACTCGCAAAATCTTTCGAAGTTGGACTGACCGAATTTTTGCTAAGATTTTCATACATTGTTATCCTAAATGGAACACACTTTCTTTGCCAGACCACCATTTTGAAGCGATCAATTTTTCGACAAAACTTTCAAGTGATTAAGGAGGTGTAGCACATGATTACACCTTCTTCTTTTCTCATTGTTTATATCTTTTACCACCAAATCTTTTCAGTTATTCTTCCAAACTTTAAAGCAAAATAACCCCCAATTCAAAAATAAAAATACACCCCCACCCCGCCACCCTCATCCTATTCTCCTCGACCCAAAAGCGGTCACTCCGAAAAGCGCACGACGGCGATCAAAATCGGTTGCCCCGTCATCAATTTTCCAGAAGCGTAGCCGCCGGAAGTGGCGCGCGCTTCGTCGCGCATCCGGCTGCCGAGGTGTCAGTCCGCGCGCGGCTGACGTAGCGCGGCGCGGGCTCGAGTTCGCTCGGAACGCGGATCGCTTTTTCAAGCGGAGCCACCTCGAGCCGTATTTTTCGGTATAAGGTCGCGAACAGTAGCAGACATTAGCACACAATCGGACGGCCCGGAGGACGAATGCGAATGCGTCGTGCGCCTTGTGTGCTGTACGCCGTTGGTGCGGAGCCGGGGTCAGGGGTCGGACCGCCAACTAGGTCCCCATTGTGTCGGCTCGTTGCTCGCCCCCCGCGCGCCCCCGGGCCCCGCTCATTGTTCCCCGTTCGTGGCCTCCTCGCTTACGTAGATCGCGACGGCCGCAGAAAATGCGATGGTCACTTTCATCGTGCATTTATTATTTATTGCCGCGTGCCTTTCGCAGAAAATTGTTCTCCTCGGCGCAACGATTGCCGATGATTTATCTGGCGGCCGCGCGATACAAATTTTCGAGCGGGCCGCGATATTTATCAATTACGATCGGGACGCCGGGTCCCGCGGGGATCGACTTTTTATGATAATTCGGGCCAGGGCGGATGACTGATTGAGTGGACGCTCGAGTGGATGGAACGGACAATTCGGTATGGTTCGTTTATTGCACGCGGCCGGACACTTTTTCTGTCCTATCGACCGGGGAGGGCGATTGTCGGACGCCTTGGGCCGACCTTTTTGTTTCCGCCGCGTTTTGTTACGCGCCTTTTTCTTTGTGGTTTTATTGATATCACCGTTTCGTTTAATGAAAAGCAGATTGGCTTGTTTGGTGGAGTGAATTAGTTCTGAGTTTGTTTAGTATTGAAATATTTTTGAAAAAATAATTTTTTAATTTAGCTAAAATATTACTATGGTCAAATGTAATATTTTACTTATTGTATTTCAGTTCCCATGTAGAAATAAAATCTCTGAATATCTGTGAAAATGTTCTTAATACATCTGAAAATCTCTGAAAACCTCGAAATATTGGAACTGTCAGTTTTCAGAGACTTTTAGAGAAAAGTCAGAAAATCTCTGAATATCTCTAAAAAAAATCTGCAAAAATTATGACAGTCTAATTTTTGCAGACTTTTCTCTGACAATCTTTGAACAGCTCCGGCAGTTACAATTTTGAGAGGTTATCAGAAATTTTCAGAAATTTTCAAAAATTTCAAAATTTTACAGAAATTTTAGAAATTTTCAGAAATTTTAAACATTTTCAGAAATTTCAAAAATGTTCAGAATTTTCAGAAATTTGATTTTATTGTAACAAATACGATCAGGGAAGGTTAAAAAAACAATTCTTCAGAATATTTTTATTCACACAGTTTAATAACATTAAGTTTATAACCAGATTTTTATCCTCGCTTAATTCAATCAAGATATTCTCTTTTCATCCAACCTTTCGTCCCTCGTATTCCCCGAACCTCGACGGAAGCATTCCTTATTTCGCTAAACGCCGATTTTCGAATCCGAAACGACGTAAACTAGTTCGCGCAATTTTCGTGCCGTTATCTCCCCGCCGCGAAGTCGGGCCATAAAGTCGAAGCGGAGCGAACAAACAAGAACATTACACGGACGGAACCGTCAAATTAATTAGGAATGTAACAGTCGCGTCGGCGTTTCGGCCGTCGCGAACGATTGGCCGACGCAAACGACTAGTTGACTGCCGGGCGTCGCCGCACCGGCCGAAAACAATTTTGACAATGAAGTCGTATGAACGACGGTTAAGCGGAGAAAACGATCGGAAGCGAAGGCATTCGCGTTCTTAAGATCGCCGGGCTTTCAGAAAATAAAGAACCGGGGGGACCTGGTCGTACAACTCCTACGACAATAACGAGAACGACAATGCCGCGGCTTTCGGCTTGCTCGTTTTTTTCGGCCGATCGCCGCTCGACTGTCGCGGGGGGTGTACGGACATTATTGCTGCGGCGGAACACAGTGAACAGACCCAAAGGGGAACGACGCAAGAAACAGAATACCGCGAAACGCTCGCTTTGTCTCGGGCCATGTCGCCAGATCGGTAGTATCAGGCATCGATTGGCCCCGCCGATTTCAAAGCGGGACAATCGGCGGACAGCGACAAGAACTATTCGGGCCATCTGTTTTTTACGCCGCCCTCGAAAACGTCAAACCCAAATAACCGTCGAGGCGAAGCCCGGCCGAATGCGTCGCTCAATTTGGAAGATTTGTGTCCAGCTGGCTGGGCCCGTAGTCTAAACACCGCGTCATTTTTTTCGGCCGCGCAAAAACGAGCGGCCCTTTTTGCGGCCGCGATTTGCGTTCCTCGAGTCGGCTTTTGGAGGCGCCAATCGGTTCGCAAAAAGGCCCGAAAAAACAGTCCAACGGGCAATCGGAAAATGAGGGTTGTCGCGTACTTCCTTTTTTCGCGGAGGCTTGCGGAGGGGTTTTTGACAGAGCTAGAAGAGAAAAAGTTGCGCGCACCGGGACCACCCTTGAGCGTTCAGGTTCGCATTTTTTTGCCTAGCGCATTAATTGGGCCCTGATAGACATAAAACGCAAATATATAGACACCATAAGAAGGGGCGGTCCGGGCCCCGGTTGCATTACGATGCAGTCGCATTCTGCAGAATAAAGCGTGGCGCTGTTTGCGGGGCAAAAACTCGTCTGCGTTGGCAGGACGGGCATCAATCTTCGATCGGCTGGGCCGCAGCAGCGATCTTTGATCGTGATTTTGTGGATATCGAACAGCCATCGAATTGGACGTCGAAACTCGTCCGGCTTGTCCTTCAACGGCCGCGGGGGAAACGAGCGTCGCAAGACGTAGGACGCGATGGCACGCACGTGCGACCCGCAGATGGATGCATGAACGAGTTTGCAACATGCGAATCCGAGATCGCCATTTACATTTTACGGAGCCGCATTATTTTGCGGCCCGGAGAGAGAGCATTCCGAGCGGGCCCCGGAGTTTCATCGTTAGCCATGTTCAGAGAAAATCATCGGGGACGATGCTCGGCTTGGATTTATCGTTCCCTTGTTTCACGTAAAAATTGCCGAGCCGGCGCGGAGGTGTATTGAAATCAGCGCACCGCGGCGCGGCCCTTTTTAGCCCTTTTTTCGCGGAGGCATCGTCGAAAAATTGATCAAGGAGCTGCTGCGAAGTGTGGCTGTGTGCGGCGGATCATTAAAGAGGAATAATGACCGGCTCGGGCTGCGCGCGCTGGCTGAAGGCTCCGGTATGAGGTTGATGAATTGCGAGTCGCCTTTTCCGAGTTTCGCGGTCGTCGAAATACGTGCGACGGGAAGAAATCCTCGAGAAATACATTCGCGGGACGTGGGGGTCGGGGATAACCGGATGGTTTGGGCAATGTAAGTGTGGAGGATTTCTTTTCTGGTTTCGTGGAAAAAATCTATCGAACCGTGGTAGGTTGATTATTTATAGATTATCTCAAGTTTTGCCTAGATCTTTTGAGTTGAGAGAAGATTTGAACGTTGTGGATTTAAGTAGAGCTGTGTCGAGATAACTGGTAGAAGGCTGTAGAATCTGGGGTTATACTAGAATTGATCTGTCAGAAAATATACGAATAGTGTTAAGACCACTGGATACTTCTACAATAATATAATTTCCAGAATAAGATTAAATACGGAAACCCCTCTCCCAGACCGGCACCCAACCCCACCATCCAAATGGACCACCTTATAATCGCACTCTCGTGACACTTTCGAAAAATAACAAAATTGCGTAAACCTCGTCCAAACAAGCGACCCCCTTACAGAATGTCTCTCGGAAGTACCTATTTACCGATCGCGCGTTATTCCTGTTTAATCTCCACCGCTCTTGTTTAATTTCCCGCCGTTATCCCGCGTAATTCGGCGAGCGGTGCCGCGGAGCCTCCATTACCGAGCTCGGTTCTTGGAGCCGTCTAGGCGCAAAAAAAGCAGAGCCGCAATTGCCGAATCGGCCGAGCTAGCGGATTAAGCATTGGCGCGTAATGAAAAACGCCGTGGCCCGGTCATTTGGTGCGCGCGCCGTCAACGCGATGTGGAAATATGTGCCGGGGGTGCGGACGGCGGTGGCGGCGGCTGTCTAAACACACTTTAAAGATTTGAAAACGTAATGGCGCTGGGCTTTAACGAGATTTGCATGTCACGGGCGCGCATCATATATCTGGATTTAGCGCGCACTCCGCTCCTCGGGTTCCTCGCGCGCCCTCCCTTCGTCTATTACGTCGCTTGGGGTTGATGTGCGCGAAGGGGTGCTTTCAGGATAAACGGAGGATCCTCGCCACGTCGACGACGTCGACGTAAGAGAGCTCGGGATACGTGGGGACATTAACACCGTCGGATTACTCAATGAACTTCGCCGTGATTTACAGCGGATCCCTGGTTGCGCAAATGAACAAATTATTGCCAAGTTTTGGACATTATGGACTGGTGGGGACAAAGCCGGACCATTACCGGCGGATGAAACAACTGTCTGTCAATGTTCCCTAATCAGGCCAACTTTGACCTAGTATTAGCGGTAAACCGTCGGTAATGGCTACCCAAATGCCATATCCCTGGTCGAAATTGAATATGGGTTGAAATTGGGACCCAAAAGGGCATTCTCCATTCCACGTTCGGTGCTACATGGGGATAAACGTGGATGTTGTTGGGCCCCATGGCTGTAACGCTTTAGCCATGAATTGCCAACATTGGCATGCCACCCTTGTGCCACATGGGGCACAATATATATTATATGGGGTACGACAATGAAAAAAAATTTTATGCAATGGGAGTTGATCCCGCAATCTACGGATTAAGAAACGGAAACGGCTCTAGGTGCTGCACATCGAAAACCCATCGTTTACCAACAGTGGTCCGCGGTTGGCACTCCATTTCTCTCCCATATAGTGCCCAAAGTGGGTACTCATTTGGACCCATCAACGTCCAAATATCCACCCCTAATAAGGCATATTCACACGGAGCCCATATGGGCTCCATTTGGTTACGCCGGATATTGGGCTTGACCCATAAAAGACCATGAGTGTCCCAATCTTCAAATGAAATTTCTACAAATGATATGTCCGGCGGTAACGAAACTAAACGAGGCTGACAAATGTTGGCACGAGGCTGACAAATGATCGGTAGCCTGTACTACGTCAATAACTGGTAACGAAAATGCCATTATTGCCCCGATGATCACGAAACTCAACAAAAAAAAAACTAATGTTACCAGTGCTGGCCAATATTGGGTTCTTTTTTTCTGCTCGGATACCTGGCAGACGAGCGTCGGCGCAGGCTCGCGGGTAAAAAATAATTTGTCTTCGACGAGACTCGGCGGGTGGAGTATAAACACGGCCGGACGGCGCGAGCGTTTTTGCGCGAGCTCACGCATGCACGCGCCTACGTGCATAATGGGGGTGTATAATACGCGCGAGCAAGACAATGGGCGCATTGTGCAGGTAGGTGGCTGTGGGGCGTGCAGGGCGAGAGAGAGCGCGCGCGTCGTTTGGGCATATTGACAGACTAATGATCGCGCGGAACAAAGGCAGGACCGTCATGTGGTGGTCACGTGGTCGCGTGATGAACCGCTTCCGGCGAGGGCTGACTCGCGGGCTCGCGGCCACGTTCAATGCCGGCGAACGAGCCAGCGACGAACCGGTAGACGGGCATCGATCAACCGGCTGAAATGTCCACATGCGCCGGACGCGCGGGCCTTCGCTATATTTCTTCATATTTCCATCGGACGGGCTTTGATGGCTCTGACGTGGATGGCGGTCTGAATCACGGTTTTCGAACGGCGGGCGCATTTTGCGAGGATGGCCGGTTGCCACGTTTTCGAGCGGCAAGGGGGAGGGGAGGTTGGGAGAAATATGGTAGAATTTCAAGCGGTTGATTGAAGGGGTCTTTCTGAGATTTTGTAAAAAGAATAAATGCCCTTGTAGAAATAAAAATATGAAAAAGTCTGGAAAAGTCTGAAAAAGTCTGAAAAAAGTCTGAAAGGTCCAAATTTTAACACCGGTTCAGGCCTGTTCAATCTTTTTCGGATATGTGCTGATCCGTGATAAGTAAAGTCTGAAAATATCTAAAAAATGTCTGAAAAAGTCCTACCTGCAGTATTCGGACGGTAAACTTTTCGGGTGTTTTCGCACTTGTTCGGACCATTTCAGACTTTGTCAGAGAATTTCAGACTTAAATTTAGAGTCCGTAATTATCTGGAAAACTCTCTGAAAAATCTGATATTCCTTGAAATTCTCAGATAATGTCTGACACCCTTGATAAAAAATCATCATGACTGGGACTCGAACCCCCAACCTATATCGCAGAAGTCTGGAAGTATAACCACTCGGCCAAAGTCGTAATACTGGCAAGACTCGTTCAGAAGTTCTATTTAAATTCGCAATTTAAGTCCGAAATTATCTGACAAACTCTGAAAAAGTCTGAAATGGCCGAACAAGTGCGAAAAGACCCAAAAACGGTAGCTGTCCGAATACTGGGGGTCAGACGTTTTCAGACTTTTTATTTCTACGAGGGTTAGTAATTGAGAGAAGACTTGGGGAACCGAATTATAAAAGAACAGATCCATTTAAAAAAATAGAGAGGGAGAGTTTACGTACACTGAGAAATATAATCGATACTATTCAGTAAATCTTACTACCTGATTAGTTGACTTTAATGTTCAGTAAACTTCGCTGTGAAGGTAGTAGATCTTACTAACCGACGTCATTTAAATACGATCAATAGTAAGCGTTATACCATCGACAAACACATTTATACATAATCACTCATGTTTTGAATAAAATGAGAAAAAAGTAATATAATTTAACTATTTAATGTAATGTCTGGTTTATAACAAATAAATCAAAAAAATCATGGTTGCACTTTGTCAAATACATCTTGATACTTTCTGGTACTTTATTCTAATTCTTTCATCGTTGCACCTAGACAAATGTACCCATACTGGCCGTAAAATAAGTTACCACCGTTTAAGTTGAGTCTCGCATTTAAACTTCACATCGCGATAAATAAAGGGAAAAACACGATTAATCATCGCCGACTGTAACGGCCTAATAACGATTTCTCCGGAGTCATCAAACGACGTTATTGCGGAAGGATTATTATTCAAAGTCCGATAATTGATGATCGTACAAACGAAGCTAACCCTTAATGAGATTTTCAGTGCCACTTGAAACCGTTAATGTCGAAGCACTGGGGTGTTATCTAAACTGAATTTACCACGTCCCTTTATTTGATTCGGGGTGGAAGCGTTTTTTATTGGCGCGTCCAGCAGAGGGGTCCGAAGACCGGATCCGAACGCATCCATCGGACGCGTTCGGATCCGATTAATTGCCGCGTTTTTAGTCAGGGAAAAAAATGGCCGGCGATTGTCTTCCCCGCGAGATGGTCTGATCCGTCGACGACGTCGCCACCTAACGGGATTAATGGGTTGCGCTTGAATAGTCATAAATATTTGATAGAACCCGCGAAGTGTCGAAAAGGTTAATTAATACGAATTGCTCCGGTTCACCCTTCCGCCGAGACTGTGTATCCCCGATGCTGTTTCGCACCCACCCCTTTGAAGTCACGCCACGGTGCTTTGGGATTTAGAGATTGCCGCCTCGATGATGAATGTACGCCGGTTACGGCGGAGCGTTTCACTTCGTTCGATACTGTTTGGATTTCGGTGCCGTTCAATCACCTCCTCCGCAACTCTTCGAAATTTCCACGCGGTGTAATGGCCAGTTAATTGGGTCGGCTGTTTCTTTTTATGACGTCGAGGCAGTCAGCGCGATGATTGATAATATTAAGCTATTTTGAAATCATTCGATTGCAGAGAGGCGTCAGTGGTATGCATATTAATGCAGACAGAGTTAAATGAAATGAAATCAGCAAATGACAAGTCCATTTTCAGAAACCATTCGATGACTCCCGCTGTCTGCGCGCAGTGAAAATTTGATGTGATGAGTGACTTCTTTCAACCACGCTGGACGGCTCGCCTTGAAATGTGGAATATTTTACGGTTGCGAGTTCTTGCGCGAAAATGACAGATTTGGGTTTTTGTTGAAGTATTTTATGGTGCTGTGGTGTGTTAGAGTGGAAATAAGTTTGTGGGTAAATACGAGATGGAATTGGAATAGTAAAAAGGGATAAAAGGGATAGAAAGGGATAGAAAAAAACTGTTGAAGTAGCGTGAATTTTTGCAGTTTAAATAGGTTAGCGTTTCTAAAAATATTCTAGAAGAAAGTAGTAAAAAATGATAATCAATAGTTTAAGACTGATTGTGGTGTATTATGACATCTAAATAATATAATATGTATTTAACGTATAAAGTTATATAATCATTCTATAACTTTATACGTTATAAAGTTACCGATATCAAGCAACCGATATCCTCTGAAAAAAATAACACTATGTATTTATAGCGAACACTTTCCTAGTGTTTGCCGTTATAGAAATAAAATCTCTAAAAATCTCTGAAAAAAAACTATAACAGTCCCAATGTTTTCAGAATTTGTCTCCAAATATCTCTGATAATGTCTAAAAATCTCTGAAAACTGTTAGAGATTATTATAAATATTCGGAGATTTTCAGCTGATTTCAGAGCATTTTTCAGAGATTTTCAGAGATTTCATTTCTAAAAGGATGATATAGGATTCTTCATACCTGTACAGAATTTCATATTTAGAAACAGTCGGAAAAAAGTGAAAGGTCCCAATTTTGACATCGTGTCAGACTTTGTCAGACTTTTTCGTACTTGTGCAGACTTTCCTTATCTGATAATCTTATTTTTCGTATATAAAGACAAAACAGAATAACTATATAAATATTGAAGTTGACTGAAACAAACTATATCTGACAAAATATGAAATAGTATGAAAATGTGACGCTCAACTGGAACTGTATATCCATGCAGAACAATTTTTGTACAGTTTCCTCAATGTCTAATCTAATGATTCCCATTGACATTTTTTGACCAAAATATATATATTTACTCTTCCTTTCCCATATTATTCCATCATACCATTCAATTCTATCGTCCCTCTTTTTTTTACCATTTCACTTTCGAACAATTCACAAACCTCCAAAATCTCCTCTATCCAAATTTCCTAACTCTCTCGCCTCAATCCTTCCATCATTCCAATCACCAAACACACACTCCCCCTTCAAACCCCACCTCCCTTCTTCTTGCATCGTCAAAAAAACCCAACAAATGTAAAGAGAATCATTTAGTCGTTCTCAACCGGAGGACTGGCACATGCTATTTGGCGGTTTGCAGCTCGGTCTATAGACAACCCAGACGGTAGTTGTGGCGTCGCCGAACACGACGAGCCGTTTCCTTGTCTAGCCCGCCTCGCTCTCTCACGCCCTCTCTCTCCGTTTTCAAGGGACGGAGAGGTTTCGGATGGTGTGTAGAAGAGAAGCAAGACGAGAGAATGGAAGCCGCTAATGAGGCCGTGTGTAATTAGGGAGCTCTCGCGGCCTAATGAAGCGCTTACCTACCTTGGGTCGACCCCCTCCCCGTTCCCCGGTCGTGTACCCGTACACGCTCGCAACCCACACGCGCAAACGCCGGCGAATATCAGCCTGGCCACGACGTTACGGTTCTTCTCCACGGCCAGACAACCACTTCTGCGCTTCTCACCACCTCCGGAGCGTTGATCACGCTCACGAGAGCAGTGGAAGGGTGATGTCGGGAGAGAAGATACACCTCCACACGACACGCTCGCATCTCCGGAATTAACCACCGGAGGTTGCGGGCATGAATTTCTTTTTATCACGATAGGCCCTGGCGGTGAACACGTGAAGCTGACCGGCGAAATCCCGAGACGGGGATTTTTAATTGTCACGGGGTTTCGGGCCGGAAAAGAGGTCGGCAGAAGAAAGCCAGAAGAAAAAATCAACGGGCGAATAAATAAATAAACGGGCGAGAAAAAGGGGACGCGCGGGGAGCGAAAAGAAAGAACCCGGTTGGGCGATAAATTGAGAACTTTCTGGGCTGGTATCTTCATGGTCCGTGTCGTCTTAAGATCCCATAAAGGATTGTAGCGCAGGAAGTTTGAATGGGATTCTACTTCGAAGAATATTACGCGGAATCGCGCATGAATGTCTCCGGCGAAGTTTCGGTTAAATGAGTTAAAGGTCAGGATAAAGTGGTGGACGACCTTCTAACAGTGAAATGTGGCGCTACGCTGTCCGGGGACTTTGCGTTGGGGAACTATTTTGAGTGGCGTTTGGGGTTGGGGTTTTTTAATTGCTGGAAGCGTGAGAAAAAGTTTGTAAAAAGTGTGTCTAGAAATGTAATTTATTGGTGAGAGCGGAGTCGATGACAGCTCAGTTATGTGGACGTTGAGGAAACTTCAAAGAGTTAAGTTTAGATGGCATTTATAGTTTCAAATAAATTATTAAAACATGCATCTATTTCTTGATTTGTAAAACATTGAAATACTACTAATTACTACTAGCGCAGAGTATTTTTCACACATTCAGATCCTAAAGAGTGTGCACTGAAACAGATTTCGGTACTTACTCGTGCTACCAATCGCAATTCCATTCTATCTCTTTCACCAAATTAACTATTTAGAACGCTAACTTCACCCTACTTACAAATTAACACGACACTTTCATATTTAACCAACGTCATTAGACTCCAATAAACCAACTTATCAACCTAACTCAAAGCGAAAAGTTTCCCTCGCAACGTTGCAACAACTTTTTTATTACGCTCATTATTTTTGCAATAGCCCGACGGTCTGACGTCGCGACCTTCGTTACATTCACTTAACATCCTTTGATTTCCTCTTTCGAACACAATCTCCCGTCGAAAAATATTGTTAAAAAACATTCTTCAACTTGTTAACCGTCAGTTGTACCGAGCCGCCTAGGTTTCGGTTTATCCATTAAGATCTAATCTCCAGAAAAAGGGGCACGGCGTTGCAGCAGCAACAGCAGCATCATTATCCACTCAGCGTCAAATTAAGACGCAAAGTGTCATTAAATGATCGGTGGAGGGGGGCCAGGCGGCGAGTGTGGGGCCCCTTATCTCTCAATTCAGTGTGCAGTTCGATTCGCGTTCGTCCTCTCGGGCCGGGGAACAGGGTCCGGGCCCAGCGCCCAGATCGTGCTGGGTTGGGTAGACACGGCTACTGAAATCACGATTTAGTCTTCTCTCCGGTCTTCACGGATCGGCCCGTTATCTGCGCCCATTTGCATATTAAACTAACTACTCACGATGCGCGGCATATTTCAGCCGCCGCCGCCGCCTGTCCGAGATAAAAGACGACGAAGAAGACGAAGAAAAAGGAGTATTGACCGAATATCGGCAGCTTTCGTTTCATGCCTCTTAACATTTTTTTAACGGGCTGCTTGACTCCAATGCACATCGATAAACCCGAACCACTTTTGGCCCTTTGATTTCATTATCGACATTTTTGCGGGCTTGCGCCGCCCGAAAGCCGGTTCATCTAAGCGTTATGAATTAACTTGTCAGGCTCCTCGAATTACCGACGAAGAAAAGTATAATGAACGGCTTAATCCGCGGATTAGGCACCGCGTTACATTGTCGGAAAGGAAAGGCGCGGTGTCGCACGAAAATGTGACCGAAATAACTTTGCGTGAAGTTGCGGGGATAGTCAAATAGAAATGGGCGTAAATTAGGGGAGAAGCGGAGACGAGATTAAGGACGAGAGTTGGGTCTCCGATTTTTTCAGCATCTTGCTGGTGTGCTTTTGCTTTGTTCAGGGACGACTTTGTAGGAACTGGCTCGAAATGTGTTTTTGAGTTGAAAATGAAGAATGTTTTCAGAGCATTCTTAAATCTTATGAGGATTGTCAGATATCCTTAAACAGGTTGACAATGTCTCAACATCTATGTAAGAATTTGGTATAGGTAAATATTCAGACACCTGTGCAGAAGTGATGGTAAAGAGTTCCCACTAGATAAATAAATACGAAGTATATATATTTTCATGGTGTCACTGAGTCTAAGCCTAGAAAATCACTGACAAATATCCTAACAAAATTTCGACAAAACTTTTATTCAACACAAACTATACGGAATTGTTTTCAAACGTATAAAATCGTCAAATCAAGGTCGTCTTTTACTGAACCTTCTTAGGATACAGTGAACTGTCTCTCTCTGGATAGTTATCCTTTTAGTCCATATTTGCACTTCCCATAACTAACCTATATTTTCCAAACGAACATATTCGAACACTCTCCTACTACACTTCCCTCTATTACCCCGCCCGAAAATCACTCCTCCCTATCTCCACATCCTCCTATCGATACTCTCTACAATGATTACCAACCTCTCACCAGCAGATCCGCGAGACATTCCTGGCAGATCCATCCGCCCTCCCCGCTTCTCCCCATGCTTTCTCTCCGACTCTTAGCGCCGAACGACATGGTAACGAGTGAATTTATGCGGACCAAGCGTCAGGCGCGGTTAATCGGAATCCGCGATGTCGTCGTGAAACGGTAAGCGTCGTAACCGTAGAAACCGTCGTCTTAGCAGGCATCGGCATCTGTTCGCGAAGGAATTACGAGGTAACTTTGTCTCCTAAGATAACGACAGACGCTCCACTCCGGCGGTGTGTGGCCGACGTTGAGCGTCGTCGGGCGTGTGTATGATGGGTGAGCTTGAGTTTCCGTTGGGGTGCTTCTTGCGCGATATAAGCTCTCGTTGCGCCGCGCCCCGCAGCATCAGTCAGCCGAACGAACCGGGAATGCGCCCGGTGAGACGACTCGAGCATACCCACTATCACCCGCAGATAGTGGCGAGGCAGCGACGGTGCCGTGGGGTGTCGCGGGCTCATGCATATTCAGTGCTGCGAGGCCGACCTCGGTCATCTATTGACCGGACTTCCCAGAGGACAATCATCGCGCCAAAGTGGACCAAACTTTCGCCCCGGCTAAAGTAACCCGGGCTCGAATTACAGAACGCCGTTTTAGCGTTCGATTGATGTTTACCCGTTTTATCAGAGTTTGTTTCTTCAATCTAAATTCATTGGCGCGCTCGGATTTTGTTGAGAGGCAAAGTTCAAAGGTGACGGAAAGCTGAAGCTCGGAATCGCCGTGGATAAGACGGAATTGCAAAGTTAATCGAAACTTTCGCGCCACTTGCGAACAAGTTACGGGGGGCTCGTTGTCGGCGTCGGTTCGTGAAGCCGCGGGTTCAATTCCCGGTGAAATCGAGTTGGATTTTTGCAAACTCGGGGCCGTTTGGGCCGGCGAACTCCGACCTCGAGAAATCAACCTTAATCGAAACTTTTGACGACGCTACTTGCGAACAAATTACGGTGGGGCTCGTTGTCGTCTCAGTTCGTGAAGCCGCGGGTTCAATTCCCGGCGATTTTTGCAAACTCGGGGCCGTTTGGGCCGGCGAACTCCGACCCGAAGACGTCATCCTTTTCGGCGAAGACGACCTCGGAAATTACCGAGTGACACGATAAGGTTCAGTCTGAGTACCGCTATCATTACAATATCACGAAAATCGCATTAACCGTGGAACGTGTTACGATGCCCTGTCCCATAATTGGACCACTATACTAGCCATCGGCCAATGCGACAGCGGGTATTTACATAATAATTCGAGCCTGAGGAACGACACGTAATTGATATAAATATGCTGGCGACGAAGGCCCCAACAGACGGACGGCAGACCGTGGCCGCTGGCCAGCCGTAGTATCCATGAACCGCCTCCGCATAACTTAGCATAAGTAATAAATAATATTGTGAACACGTGCTAGCGTAAATACGCGCGCGTCATTAATGGTCTGTTCGGGACTCGATTTGCGCCGGGCGACCTGACTAATCGTCGCGAGCGCCTAAATCCGCGGGGTCGGGGCGTGGAACACTTGCGAACGCGGAATTGGAAATCGATTTGATAAGGGAACGAAGAAATTCGGGGAGAAAGTTCAAACGCCACGATACCGCAGGTATAGTGCCGTTACGTTTCCCTAGATGGCGCGAAATTCGGTTAGACGTTAACCGCGCAACATTTCCCGGCGCGCATAATCTCCCCCGAGGTAAGGGAATTCGCGTACGCGTTTAGACGATTAAGGTAGTTAAGCCGGGGTGAAGAGAACGATCGACGATGATTCGCAATTGGTTGGGTTTGAAGTAAAAATTGGGGCTGGGGTTGAGGAATGGGTAATCGATAATGTAGCGTAGATTTTGAGTGAAAATGATTACACACCGTGCGAGTGGGGCAAATGTGTGAAGTGAGGGTTTGATTAAGGGAATATCACTTTCTTTTTAGTTTACAGATTAGTAAAGCATCCGATTCATTCATGTTTGTGCTATTCAATAAAAATGAAGTTCCACTACATCTTTCATGTAACTCATTGTGTTCTCCCTCTGCGATTGATGTAAACAGGAGTATGTTTAGGTCAAGAACACATTCGATTGATGCAAACTAACGTATGTAAACATCGGAAACATGTATTGCTGAAGCAAACAAATGTATCATAAATTCAAGAACGTATGATCAATGATAGTCGTGAAAGGTTCTGTCTCTTAAACTGCATTCATAATTAGGCTCTACATTCATTTTAATTATAGAATGAAACTTTTAAATGATTTTCTTTGTCTATCCCATGTCCATCCCTTTACATGATATTGAGCAGAATTGATTCATGTGGGATTTGTCGACATGAGGACGAGATACCATTTGAAAATTGTCCAAAACGCTGGGGAACCGCAAAATACGAAGTCCCGTGAAATATGGGCCGTTCATCACGTGATCTCGCGTGGTGGGGGGATAGTTCTCGCGCCTCGTTGGCAAGTGCTTGCGGAATTTCTGATATAGTGCCGGGCATTACTTTATGCTCGACCGTAAATAAGCCTGCATTTACGCGTAGGCAGTAAACATTCAATAAATGGGCGAGATCCGTTTACGGAAATGCGTTTGGCCCGGTGGTGGGGTGGGAGGGGGGTATGACGAAGTCGACGACGAACTGCCGACGGGTCGAGGGGGGGGTGACCGGGCTTAACTGCAGTTACTTACCGAAAAGAGATGTGCCGCGGCCAAGTTTCTGCCGTTCCGCATGCAGCCGTCAGTCCGTAAGTTAGGATAATGGCGCCCGAGCGTCCCGCCGAAACGATTCCGCATTATCGTTTTGCCGGCGAACGATATAGCGCCTTTTACCGATACTGTGCCGGATTTCCGTGCCGATCATTGATATTCTGGATGAGGAACGACCCCGCGGTATCGCGAGCTGTTGGATCAAGGGCGGTTTTACGAGCGATTATAGCGCATTATTGCCCGGCGAAATATGTTGCAGATTCGCGGTGCCAGGAGACATTTGTCATGCCGCGGAGAAAAATTGTTAATGATGTTATCGGGCCAGGTATCGGCGGCGTTCGCGACGCGATGTTGTCGAGGGAGATTCGGAATGGGTTGTGTTTACCTAGTTGGAACTGTTGGGGGTTCTCTGGTAAAGAGTTTCCTCTAAAAACGGAGAACGTCAGTTAGCAAATTTATGATTGTCTAAAGTAGCGAAATTTAAAACGCGTAACATAAAACCGATAATGGTTTTGACTAAAATTTGCAGTTGGCACTAGGATTATCTATGATAATTACTGATAGTTTACAGGGGTGACGAGAACATTGATACTGCTTATTGATCTATCGATGGCAGCACAGAATCTTAACCAAGTTAGATGGTACAAACAAAGCATTTGTGCAGTCGCGGTTACATTCCTTTTGTTCTCCGAAGAGGAAAATGTGGAGCGTGCCTTATTGAAAGACACTGTATGAGAAACGAGTTTTCTAATATACAGTGTGGGGCTGTTTTTATTCAAAGAAACACATTCTTCTACATATCAATTAGTACTTGAGTTTTATTTGCGGTAGACTGTACATTAAGGGGAGGGGAGGTGACGTGAAAAACGTCGGCGACGTCGTATGACTCGAGGAAGAGGTCGAGCGACCTCGAACTGGATTTAATATAATTCAGATTTAAATCGTGACATTATCAAAGACAGCTTGAGGTATCAATACTTCTGCAAAATTCTAATAATTTACAGAAAAGGCGTTTCAATAGAACTGAAGCCTGCAAAACTTGACTGACTGACCACCTTAAACGGAGCAATATCTCAATATCTCTCCTACTCTTCACGGTCCTAATCCCGAACCGATGATCACCCCCACGACAGCCACACTTAGGCTTAATTTATCGCGAACTTATGGACTTTTTGCTCGCGATATATCATAGCTGAAGACAGGTCGGATCGAGGGTGAAGCGAAAGGGTTGTCGCGTCAATGGGAGGGCGATGTGTACGAATCCATAACTGGAATCGTTTGTGCGCGAGTAACGAGGTACCTCGGAGCGGCGGAATGAATTACGCGCGACCCATCCTCGACCGAATCGCCGAAGCAAACAATCATTGTGCGTTCTTCTCCCGTCTTCCTGTTACTTAAACATCCTTCCGAGTAAGCGAAACAATTCGGCACCGCGGACAAGACGAGCCGCCCAGATAGGCCATTCAGGCGTCACGGTTTGTTGAGTTTTTCGGGGGTCGCAACGGCCCCAGCGTTACGGGCGCGAGCAAAGGGTTGATCTAAGCAGCCGCGTCTCCGCCCGGGGGAGACGATAATAAACTAGACCGGCCGCGCAATAAAATATATCCAAAGCAGAGGCGACGACTCGTTTAGCCGGGGGCGCTTCATTACTAAGCCGAACTTCATCACCAACCCTTTCCTTAGGGTCCGAAAAATCCGCCGTTCAATTAACAGAGTCATAGGCCGTGTCAGTCTGGAATGCGCGGATTGTCTGCGCCGGAATGCCGTCATTAAGCAACTTCTTTCGTATTACTGACGGGGACAAGGACTTAATGAAATTTTTATTGCGTTTGCGGTGCGCGATGTTTTATGTTGAATAAGTTGAGAAACAACAAGCGATTGTTTTAGCGAGGCATTTAACAGAAGAATTCGGTGGTATCAGGGAAATGATCAGATGAAGACGTTAATAGGGAAAGAGTGTTGAAAGGAAAAAAATGTTGACGTTGTTTACTTGTTCTAGGCCAACTTTTTAGCTACAGTAAGTAAAATTTACCTAAGATAGGTAAACTGATACAAGCCAACATTTCTTTCTGTGTAGAACAAAAATAGCTAAGCTAGTGAGTTTGACCTCTAAATGTCTTAGATACCATTGGATTTTTTAAAAATAAGAGTTTAGACACTTAGTCAGAGACTTAGAAGAAACTTAGAAGAAGAATTGGAAGATGGCTTAGAAGAATACTTTTAGAAAAAGATGACTTTAAAAGAATTTTTTTTGTCACTTTTATAAATGTTCATTAAACCGAAAACCGTGACTCAGGGGTATCCCATCTGAATGGAATGATGAATTAAATGTAACAAATGGTCCTGTGAAAAAAGGAAGAAAACGGAAAAACGGCGACGTAAAAAGGACTTTTGCTTAAACCCGTAAAGTCTTGAGCCCGGTCGAGCGACAAACGCTGCGAAAACGGCGCAGAGACAAAAACCCGACGGCGTGCTATAGAAAAATATAACGACCTCCGGAACGAGGAGTAACGCGCTACTTTACTGCGTCCTAAAACTGCCATAAAGCCCGGCAACGTCAAACTTTTCAATTTTACGTTTCGGCGTAGCGTCCTTCGTCATTTAAGGCGCGGAACCCGCGGGACAATGCGGCGAAAGGGCTCTGAATTATGGACGACATTTTTGAGCCACGCCGGGAGATAACGAGCGAATCGCGCGACGAAAATGGGGCGTGTTCCTCGGTCAGATAAATGTAATTGTCGCCTTCTTTTACATGCGAAATGCGATTAGAGTGCAATCGGATATTCGTCTGTTCACGCGTCTTTTGGCACCGTGACATCAAAGTACTTGTGCGGAGGTTTGCATAGTGCTGTCGTGTTGATAAAATCTTAATAGAGATCATCTATCCGACGAGTATATAATTTAGTTTTTGATGCGGGGACAGCTGTTGCCAAACGAGCGCGCTTTGATCGCAGATACACCCGACGAATCACAGGGTGTGATGTTGCCGGCGAGAAAAAAATAGAATTCGTTGGTGCCGATGCTCTTTGTTTCGACACGGAATATTGCGACTTTTTCGATGAATACTTATGCAGTTTCGAGTCGGTGGATTTCGAGCGATTTCAATTTGATTGTTTCCACTATTTCTGAACAACCGAGATTGATTTTCTTCTATAATTATAACAGGCTACAGATTAAAATAATATGAGGAAAACGAATTATTTAGATTAAGGTTGTACATTCTATAAGTTTGATAGTTGCGGAAAAAGAAAATAAATTTAATACATAGCTGAAATGTTCACAAGTATGGCTGTGTGATAAATAAAAACAGTTTCGTCTTTTATTTACAGGGGCACTAAAACAGTGTTCCTTCTCAAAGGTATGTATATTGTATGAAATGTTGAACTATGACCATCTTTTATTGAATTAAAATGATCGATGCTGATGTACTAAAAAAACCTACTATAATGAATATGAGTACATCATGTATTATAAACAAAGAATATTAAGTTTTCATACATTATAATCAGTAACCCATCTGCAAATACATATTCTCTAGGTTGTTATGCATCTGTTTTTGCAAATGGAAATATTCTCTGTGTGGACCAGTTCTCTTGTAGAAATATAATCTCTGAAAATCTATAAAAAATGGTCTGAAAACATCTGAAAACGTCTGAGAATCTCTGAAAATCTGTGAAAATCTGTGAAAATCTTTAAAAATCAGAGAAAACATCTCAAAATTGAAAAACTTCTCAAAACTGTCAGAGTTTTTCAGAGATTTTCAGAGTTTCCTCTTAAAAAATTCTAATAAAATTGGGTTTGAATGAGATTTTCATAAAAAAAACTTTGTTTTCAAAGTTTTCTGAAAAACTCAGAACAAAAGTTTTCTCTGAAAAACTCTGACAGTTCCAATTTTCATAGATTTTCAGAGGTTTTGAGAAATGTTAAGATATTTTCAGACAGTTTCAGAGATATTCAGATATTTTTAGATGTTCGCAGAGTATTTTTCAGAGATTTTCAGAGATTTTATTTCGATAAGGGTTGACTTCTAAACCGGAATTTTTAATCCCGGAACTAGTTTTCCAAACTAATTTTCAAGACTCAAACAAGTATTTGTTAGATATTTAGTGTAGTCTCCGACAAAAATCTTGTTCATTTCTTTAATTCTCTCAAGGTAGACAGACAGCTGTACAAATGTGGGTTCTCTATGTCTAAGTCATTCAAGCTACCTTATCCTACCTTTTATCGATTGTAGAAATGGAAACTCTGAAAATATATAACAAACTCTGAAAAAAGTGAGACAAAATCTGACATGAAGGTCTGAAAAATATCTGATAGGTGCCAAGTTTTAAACTTGTTCAGGCTTCTTCTTGTTTCTACCTACATATAGAAAAAATAGGATAATTACGAGTTTAGAAGCAGTTGTCAGAAATAATCTGAAATAGAATGGAAAAGCTTCAACATTGACACTTTTCAGATATTTTTTACACTTTAAGACATTTTCAAACATTCCGCTTATAAACAGAATCTTATTTTATTAGCATATAAATTTTCAGCCCCTCTCGCACCATCTTTTCATAATTTCCTCGGAGGTCAAATATGGCTCCAACAACCACCTCTCCATCCCCAAACCCACACCCCAACCCCACCGACCTTTACCACCCGAAAACGAGCATCCATCGCCGAAATCCAGCCGATCTCGCCCGATGCCGCGTCGCACGTCCCCGGGCCACTTAGCGACCCTCGCGATCGGTCGAATCTTCGTGCCCAACGAGCCGAGCGGGCGCCAAGTGGTGCCCAGGCAAATGCGCCACCCACCCCGCGCGCCGCACACTGTCCGGGGCCACGGGAGCGTGTGATGTATTTGTAAAAAGGTGTCGGATTGGAACCCGGCGCGGTGCCCCGGGGGAGCCGGGCGACAGATAAAAGGGAATTACGGGGAATGGGGCGCGCGCGTTGGACCGTAGGTGTGCAGGGGCCATCGCCTCGGGCGGCGTCGCCGAGGTGCGAAAGCGTGTACGCGCCGTTTTCGGCGACGGAAAAGTGCCGCGCCGAGGGGACGCCGCTCGCGCGCCTCTGATCTGTCGAATTTCATTTCACGCTCCCGAGGACGCCCGCGATACGGATCGGCGGACCCTCGCCGTCGCGTCACGTTCGCCACTATCTGCCGGCGATCCGTGCCACGATAAGGCGCCCGAAAGAGTCTAATAATGGGATTTGTGTTTCTTCAATTATGGCCCGGGGTCCGGGCCCCGAGGCCGAAGGCGCGCTCCGGGCACCGGGTCGAGCGCTTTTTGTGATCGAATGGGTTGGAAGAAGCGGGCACTCGGCCGGAATCGATTGGGCTTGGCTGCAAATTGTGTTGAGGGCGAGGGGGGAGGTTTGGAGAAATTTGCTTGTTCGGGAGGAGAATAAGGATATGGGTCTTATAAGTGTTTTGAATGCAGACACTTGTAGCATGTAATTTGAAATAGATTTGGTGAAAGACAGATTCCGAACTATTTGTCCGGCGAAATGATGTGCTCAGAATATTACGGAAAAATATTTTCAGTAAGAGCTGGGAACGTTGCTGGAAAATTTTTGGATCATTGGGATAAAGTATATTCTTGGTTTATTCTTGGGAGATTTCTTTGAAAGATACTAGAAATGTACCAGATATATTTTACTGAAATGTTATGTTGAAACAAAAGGAATAGTAAGCAAGAGGCTCGAATGTATGTCCTCAAAGTGGCAGACTGCGACTCTTTGCACTGATCCATATAACTTACGGTAACTTGCCTTCAATAGTTAATATCATTTGTAGTGAATATCATTTTAATTGTCCTATACATTCCAGAGATATCTGGAGTGTACCGGAAATATTTCGGAGTATTTCAGTACATTTCATGTATTTCACATTTCCTGGTACATTTAAAATATTTCAGCAAAATATTCTGGGCACATTCTTGGAATACGCTGAAAATGTGTTTATATTCTCTGCAAAATGCCGATGAAATCCTATAATATAGGATTTCATCGGCCAGTTTTTCAATAAAAATACGACAGTGTTGGGTTCAACATTTTCAACAAAGAAGTGATACAGAATTATGAGAAGTGTGCACTACGGTGTAAGCAGTACTTAAGATAACCATTATTTTTTCAAATAAAAAATATACTATTCTATATAATATATACATGGGCAGCATACAATTATATTTAAATAAATATGGGAAAATATTCATCTTAGTACTGGAATCTGACATAAATCACTGTGTTTTTAAATATGCAAAACCGAGTTAAATTTGAAATATTCCATTTACATCGAATAATATTGTTAATTCAATTTCAGTAATTGCAGTTATAAACGTATGGCATTTACATATATATATTCAAATTAAATGCAGCGAATGATTGTAATAGTTAAAAATGTTCTTTGTTTTTATAGAAACAAATTTGACTTTAATTCGAAAAATTGTTATTTAGATCACCCGAGTAACTGTTTTACGCTGTATTCTGACAGTTTCGCGACACTAATGGATTATTTATATTTTTCGCGATATTATTGCAGTTGACGCTTATGATATTTCAGAGTTCTGCTCATTATACGATGAATTCAATAATTTATATCGAACCAAAATATTTCAGTTTCGAATATTTATTGTTATTTCTATGTTAACTCTTTTAATCTCAAAATGTATGGATAATAAAAGTGAAAGTGTATACTTCCGAATCAAATTCAAATTATATCCAAAATGTTCAGTTAGTAATTAATTCGCTTATCACCTAAAATGTTTTCCAATAGTGTATTAACGGCCAGAAACATATCGGCTGTAAAATCATCTCTAACTCTAACATATTCATGAAAAAGACGCATAAATCTGTTACTTGATTAAATTTTTTATTTACAATTTTCGCAGGGGTTACATGCACTGAAAAAACTAACCTAAAAATTCGTTTTGAATGAAAACGATTCCTTTTAAATGAAAAGGATTCCTTTTCTG